>APFE030071316.1:0-10016 GCA_000404065.3 Pinus taeda
TTGGGAACAAAGTGTTGCTGGAAAGGGGTCTAAGATCTAGAAGGTTGACTTGCTGTGGAGGGAAGGTTTGGTCTTTGTCTAGGGTGAAGAGTCTCAAAGAATACTATTGAAAGGAAGAGAACTTTTTATTGGGTTGTCCCCTCGAGGGGGGTTTTGCCCTGGCATAGTGCCTACATCTTATGTCTCTTTTTTGTGATCTTCATACACACATAATATGGTAATTTCTTGATGAATGATAAGGTAATAAAGAAGTAAAAGAAGCCAACATAACTCACGAGTAATTATCAAGTAAGAAGAATAAACTCTAATCTACTTGCATTGATTTTTCAACATGGTATCAGAGCTAAGGTCAGGGAAAGTTGAAGATCACTTTGTTGGCATGGATTCCCCCTCTTTGATGAACTACATAAGAATGGGTATCAACATTGCTAGAAGTTGGATCAAGAAGGTCAAGTAAGAAATTGAAAAGATATTTTGCTTATGTTGCATACATGACAAAGTTAATTGAAGTTGAACCATCTACATTCAAGGAAGTTGTTCATTAAGAGGTTTGGAAGAAAGCAATGTAGCAAGAATATCAATCCATCATGAAGAATGGGGTTTTGGAAATCGTTGTTAGACCTAGTGACAAATCGGTTGTCACCTCCAAATGAATCTATAAGATCAAACATGTTGTTGATGGAAGTATAGACAAGTACAAAGAGAAATTTGTTGCAAGGGGTTTCTCTCAAAAGGAAGGCCTTAATTATGAAGAAACCTTTGCTCCCACAGCGGGGTACACTACCATTGGATCTTTGGTTTCATTGGCTGCGACAATGGGTTGGAATATCCATCAAATGGATGTGAAGGCCACATTTGTGAATGGAACCATTGATGAGGAAGTGTATATTGAACAACTCGAAGGCTTTGAAGTTAATAGCAGGGACCCTCATGTTTGCAATCTTAAGAAGGCCCTATACGGTTTGAAGCAAGCACCTAGGGCATGGTATGCAAGGATGGATGCATATCTACTTAGAATTAGGTTCATGAAGAGTTTTGCTGATCTAAATCTCTACATCAAGGCCGTGAATAATGAGCCCATCTTTATTCTACTATATGTAGATGATCTATTCATCACAGGTGTGGAGCGAAGAATTCAAGAATGCAAGAAGTTGTTGGCAGTTGAATTTGAAATGAAAGATCTGGGACTGATGCACTATTACATGGGTCTAGAAGTATGGAAGAGACCTTGGGAGATATATTTGAGGCAAGGAATGTACATCATCAAGTTGTTGCAAAAATTCGAGATGATGAATTCCAAGTCGATGACTACTCATATGATCATCAATTTCAAGATGTTGAGGGGCTCTAACTCTAGTCTCGTGGATCCTACCTCCTATTGACAATTGGTGGGTTTCCTAATGTATTTGGTAAATACTAAGCCAGATATATGTTTTGAAGTAAACACTCTTAGTCAGTTTCAGTGGGAGCCTTGTCATGATCATTGGATAGCTGCCAAACATATATTGAGATATCTTCGTGGCACTATACATCACTGCCTAAAGTATGATAATAAGGAAGTCCAGCTTATTGGCTTCATAGATTATGATTGGGGTGGTAGTGAGACCGATGGAAGGAGCACGATCGGACGATGTTTTAGTTTGGGAGCTACTATGATCTCATGGATGAGTAGGAAGCAAGATCTGCTTGCTTTAAGTAGTGGTGAGGTAGAATGTGTGGAAGTAAGCCACGATACCACCTTCGATGACGATACTACCCTTGGGAAAGCTAAAGATCTCCCTATTCCAAGGAAATACAATGATGATGCTACAAGAAACAAGATGAACCTCCGACAGATGGGCCTATACCCGAGGTTGAAGGCGTGATGAATCCCATTGATCCACCTCCTGGTGATCCATCCACCTCAAGGAAAAGACATTTGTGGCTCAAAGATACTCTCGAAGATGTTGAAAGACATATTGCTCCAAGAGGGACATTCCATGAAAGTAAGAAGTCGATCAAGTATCAAGGGTACTTAGCTGTCACGAGTACTATTGTTCAAACTGAGCTATGTACGATCGAAGAAGTTGTAAAGCACCAAGTCTAGAAGAATGCGATGAATGAGGAATATGAATCTATCATGAAGAATGATGTATGGAAAGTCATGACTCGACCCAAGGACAGGTCCGAAGTCACCTCAAAATGGCTATACAAAATCAAACATGGAGCAGATGGCAGTGTTGAGAAATATAAAGACAGGTTCGTTGCTCGAGGCTTCTCTCAAAAAGAAGTGGACTATGACGAGATATTTGCACTGGTTGCCTAATATACCACTATCTGATCTATTATTGCTCTTGTTGCCTCTCAAGGATCGAGCCTACATTAAATGGATGTTAAGACTACATTCCTACATGACTCGCTTAAGGAAGATGTCTACTTGGAACAACCTCAAGGGTTCGAAGTACAAGATTGAAGGACACACGTATGCAAGTTGAAAAAATCCCTTTATGGGTTGAAGTAAGCCCCTAGGGCTTGGTATGAGAGGATTGATAGCTATCTTATGAAGTTGGGATTTACGAGTGATGTTGATCCTAAGCTATACTTCAAGGTTGAAAAGGACATGCTTCTCATTTTGGTCCTTTATGTAGATCATCTCTTTCTAACAAGTGCAAACGCTCTCATTTATAAATGCAAGAGGGAGTTTCCTTTTGAGTTTGAGATGAAAGACCTAAGACTAATGCACTACTTCCTAGGCCTAGAGGTCTGGCAAATTCCAGGTGAGATTTTCCTTTCTCAAGGAGAATACATTATGAAGTTGCTCAAGATATGTGGGATGGTGGAATGCAAGTCGGTGTCTACTCCGATGGAACTCAACTTCAAGAAGCTATGTGGAAGTGTTGATGGGCCTGACTTGGCAAACCCTTCTAAATATAGACAACTCGTGGGGGGCCTAATGTTCTTGACAAACTCTCGTCCGAACATATGCTTCATTGTGAATATGTTGAGTAAATTTATGGTCGAGCCTCATCATATACATCTGATTGTTGCTAAGAATCTCTTGAGATACACTGTCGGGAATTTAAGGCTACATGGATATACTGATGTTGACTAGGTTGGTAGTGTGGTGGATTGTAAAAGCACATCTAGATGTTGCTTCTCATTGTAGTCTTGTTAATTTTAGGATAACAATGGTATGTTCTATGCTTAGAGTAATTTTACTTCAATTTTCTTTATTAGCCCAATATCATATCTAGTATAGCAATCACATCAACATGATAGTAAAATGCAGATAGAACATAAACAATAACAGTAGAATACAAGCCAACACAAGATATGACACTAGCTAGGGACAAACCACAATGTGGGGAAACCCTTGATCAATTCATCTTATAATTCTTCAAAAGTTCAGCAGAGAGAGAGTACAAGTTACAATACACTTACCCAAATTGATCAGTCAAAACAGCAAAAAAAAGAAATCTCTAACCAGAAAGCAATGTTCCACCAAGTCTCCGGGACAGGGAGACGCGGGTGCGAGGAGACGCACAAGGGGGACGTGTGGGAGTACCCTCAAATTTTAGGGAAATTTAGGGGAGACGGGGGAACGTCGGGGTGTATAATTTTTTTTTCCTTTTTAATATATATATATATATATATTTCAAATTCATATTCAATAATGAAAGCATAAATAGAATGATACAGACATATTTGAATTAAATAATGAAATACATTGATCCATACTCATCATCCTTACTAATACGTACATGATTCATCCATAAACCATGAGATTCAATAATGAAATACTCTGATCCATATTCAGTGTTCATTATTCACCATTCTCGAATCTACATTGGTTTAAAAATTAAATTCATCATTCATCATTCTAAATTCTAAATTGATTTAAAATTAAATTCATCATTTATCATTCTAGAATCTAATTAGTACTAAGCAAAATAGACTATAATAGATATTGAAATCTAAAGACTGGAATAGTAAATTGACATAACTAAAACTCAAAAACAATGGAGTGACAAGTCTAAAAGTCACTCTAAAGTACACAGAGGGCTTGGTGCTCTTGATTAAATACTAATTCCATACCGTTGTACATGACAAAATGCAATGGAAACATTGCACTCCATCGAATCCTGAATTCCTGAAAAATTGATCTAAACACTGGAATAGTAAATTGATATAATTAAAACTCAAAAAATGGAGTGACAAGTCTAAAAGTCACTCTAAAGTACACAGAGGGCTTGGTGCTCTTGATTAAATACTAATTCCATACCGTTGTACATGACAAAATGCAATGGAAACATTGCACTCCATCGAATCCTGAATTCCTACAAAACTGTTAAGACTGCTGGATTTTGAGTGAGATCTAAAATTCTAGTTTCTCCATATGAAATCCAATGAGGTCAGAACCACTCTCAAACATCCTGAGTCAGTTCATGGTAATGTTAAAAATTTAAGTAAAATGATGAAAATGAAACATAAAGGAGAATGTCACTTTTACTTTAAGAATTTAACATTACCATGAATAGCATAGCATTAGTAGGGAAATATGGTCAAATACTACATTTTCCTTGTCATAAATCATTGTTTACAAGCAAATTTAAGGGGGGACACGTTGCCCATTTTGAGGGGGGATGCCCAGGCGTCCCCCTTTTGGGGAGTCATGTCCCCCACACTGGGGAAACGTCCCCCCTTGCGTCTCCCCAAAAGGGGGCTTGGGGAAACGTTTCCCCAGACGCCCCCCCGTCCCGGGTGCGTGGGGTGCGAGGGGTGCGCGCACCCGACCCTGGGGGACACGTCCACGTGGAAGACTGCCAGAAAGTCAACGTTGGTCAACAGGGCTGAAATTGACCTCCAAAACAGCGCAGTCAACCTTGGTTAACTTGGCCTCCAAGAGCAAGATAATGCAGCACAAAACAATGCGAAAATAATCAATCAAATCTAGTCAACAAAAGTCAACGCAACAACTTGAATTAGGGTAGTTAATACAAGGGTCAAACTGCCTCGATTGTTGTGCCCAAAACAATGGCTTGCCCAAACAGAAGTCTCCCTCACAAAACCAAAGTCAAACAGGGTCAACACTAGTCAAAGTCAGCCTCTTGAAATTTCAATCTCCTGAAATTTCAGCCTCTTGAAATTTCGGCCTCCTGAAATTTCGGTCAAATCTGGTCAACGCAACAACTAGAATAGACAGTCTTCCTTTCACACGTGTGGAGAGAGAGAGGCCCAGAAATCCGTACCCAATCAAGATGAGAGGGAGAAAGATGAATGAGATGAGATGCCAAAATGAGGAGGTACCTTGTATTATATGCAACGTTGAAGGCTGGAGGAGGCTAATTTGATGGCTGGTCGACCTTAACAATTTGTCCATAATCAAAATAAATTCATAACTTCATTTGTACATGTCAGAATGGGATGATCTTTAGATCAATCCTACACCTCTAGGAAAGAAGAATCCAAGAAAAATATCAGTTGCCTCATAAGAGTTGTCCAAAGTAATGTTTGGCCCTAGTTACCAAATTTAATAGGTCTCTTTCAATTTCTTGGATGAGCAGGGAGATGAAATCGATAGCTCTAAGCACTGCCAAGGCCAAATACATTGCAACTAATATGGCCTGTTGTGAGGTTGTTTGGTTGAGGAAGCTCTTCAGTGAGTTATTTGAGCACGTGTTGAATACCACAGTGATCTTCTGCGATAACCAGAGCGGGATTCGCGTTGCAGAGAATCTTGTGTTCCACGACTGCTCCAAGAGTTGGAAAATGTAACTAGGTTCGGTCTTCATTAATGTGTTTGAGTCATCATGAAATGTACTTGTCAAAAGAATAAAGAAAATATTTTTTATTATTGTATCAATGACTTATTAAAGCACGAGTTTCATGCTTGGGTCATCATTATATTAGTCAAAGTCCCCATTGTGGACTCCTAAGATTAATATTGTTTATAGAGTCATTGTACATTCAAAGAGACCCTTCTTGGGCTTTTGAATCATGTAAAAAGGTTTACTATTGAGTCAAATATAATTTATGTAACCTCCACACCAAGTCGACTTGAAAGAGATCAAGTCAGTCTAACGACACCAATTCGCCCTCACTTGGAGCCTATAAATAGAAGTTAGTCGAATTCATTTGGAGCATCACATCTCAAGCTAGTTTGATATACCTAAGGAAGTTGAAGAAGTGTGAAGTGGATCTAAGGAAGCAAAAGGAAGTGCGAGTTGTGTCAAGTCTAAGCTGAAGAAGAAAATCGAAATTTTGGAGCCTCTCTCTCTCTTTGTTTCGTACCCTAGTTTGGGAGATCGAAATCTTCCAAGTTTTGTTGTTGCCTGATGCCGGAAGCTGCTGCATAGTCGAAGTTGTTGGGAACAAAGTGTTGCTGGAAAGGGGTCTAAGATCTAGAAGGTTGACTTGCTGTGGAGGGAAGGTTTGGTCTTTGTCTAGGGTGAAGAGTCTCAAAGAATACTATTGAAAGGAAGAGAACTTTTTATTGGGTTGTCCCCTCGAGGGGGGTTTTGCCCTGGCATAGTGCCTACATCTTATGTCTCTTTTTTGTGATCTTCATACACACATAATATGGTAATTTCTTGATGAATGATAAGGTAATAAAGAAGTAAAAGAAGCCAACATAACTCACGAGTAATTATCAAGTAAGAAGAATAAACTCTAATCTACTTGCATTGATTTTTCAACATGGTATCAGAGCTAAGGTCAGGGAAAGTTGAAGATCACTTTGTTGGCATGGATTCCCCCTCTTTGATGAACTACATAAGAATGGGTATCAACATTGCTAGAAGTTGGATCAAGAAGGTCAAGTAAGAAATTGAAAAGATATTTTGCTTATGTTGCATACATGACAAAGTTAATTGAAGTTGAACCATCTACATTCAAGGAAGTTGTTCATTAAGAGGTTTGGAAGAAAGCAATGTAGCAAGAATATCAATCCATCATGAAGAATGGGGTTTTGGAAATCGTTGTTAGACCTAGTGACAAATCGGTTGTCACCTCCAAATGAATCTATAAGATCAAACATGTTGTTGATGGAAGTATAGACAAGTACAAAGAGAAATTTGTTGCAAGGGGTTTCTCTCAAAAGGAAGGCCTTAATTATGAAGAAACCTTTGCTCCCACAGCGGGGTACACTACCATTGGATCTTTGGTTTCATTGGCTGCGACAATGGGTTGGAATATCCATCAAATGGATGTGAAGGCCACATTTGTGAATGGAACCATTGATGAGGAAGTGTATATTGAACAACTCGAAGGCTTTGAAGTTAATAGCAGGGACCCTCATGTTTGCAATCTTAAGAAGGCCCTATACGGTTTGAAGCAAGCACCTAGGGCATGGTATGCAAGGATGGATGCATATCTACTTAGAATTAGGTTCATGAAGAGTTTTGCTGATCTAAATCTCTACATCAAGGCCGTGAATAATGAGCCCATCTTTATTCTACTATATGTAGATGATCTATTCATCACAGGTGTGGAGCGAAGAATTCAAGAATGCAAGAAGTTGTTGGCAGTTGAATTTGAAATGAAAGATCTGGGACTGATGCACTATTACATGGGTCTAGAAGTATGGAAGAGACCTTGGGAGATATATTTGAGGCAAGGAATGTACATCATCAAGTTGTTGCAAAAATTCGAGATGATGAATTCCAAGTCGATGACTACTCATATGATCATCAATTTCAAGATGTTGAGGGGCTCTAACTCTAGTCTCGTGGATCCTACCTCCTATTGACAATTGGTGGGTTTCCTAATGTATTTGGTAAATACTAAGCCAGATATATGTTTTGAAGTAAACACTCTTAGTCAGTTTCAGTGGGAGCCTTGTCATGATCATTGGATAGCTGCCAAACATATATTGAGATATCTTCGTGGCACTATACATCACTGCCTAAAGTATGATAATAAGGAAGTCCAGCTTATTGGCTTCATAGATTATGATTGGGGTGGTAGTGAGACCGATGGAAGGAGCACGATCGGACGATGTTTTAGTTTGGGAGCTACTATGATCTCATGGATGAGTAGGAAGCAAGATCTGCTTGCTTTAAGTAGTGGTGAGGTAGAATGTGTGGAAGTAAGCCACGATACCACCTTCGATGACGATACTACCCTTGGGAAAGCTAAAGATCTCCCTATTCCAAGGAAATACAATGATGATGCTACAAGAAACAAGATGAACCTCCGACAGATGGGCCTATACCCGAGGTTGAAGGCGTGATGAATCCCATTGATCCACCTCCTGGTGATCCATCCACCTCAAGGAAAAGACATTTGTGGCTCAAAGATACTCTCGAAGATGTTGAAAGACATATTGCTCCAAGAGGGACATTCCATGAAAGTAAGAAGTCGATCAAGTATCAAGGGTACTTAGCTGTCACGAGTACTATTGTTCAAACTGAGCTATGTACGATCGAAGAAGTTGTAAAGCACCAAGTCTAGAAGAATGCGATGAATGAGGAATATGAATCTATCATGAAGAATGATGTATGGAAAGTCATGACTCGACCCAAGGACAGGTCCGAAGTCACCTCAAAATGGCTATACAAAATCAAACATGGAGCAGATGGCAGTGTTGAGAAATATAAAGACAGGTTCGTTGCTCGAGGCTTCTCTCAAAAAGAAGTGGACTATGACGAGATATTTGCACTGGTTGCCTAATATACCACTATCTGATCTATTATTGCTCTTGTTGCCTCTCAAGGATCGAGCCTACATTAAATGGATGTTAAGACTACATTCCTACATGACTCGCTTAAGGAAGATGTCTACTTGGAACAACCTCAAGGGTTCGAAGTACAAGATTGAAGGACACACGTATGCAAGTTGAAAAAATCCCTTTATGGGTTGAAGTAAGCCCCTAGGGCTTGGTATGAGAGGATTGATAGCTATCTTATGAAGTTGGGATTTACGAGTGATGTTGATCCTAAGCTATACTTCAAGGTTGAAAAGGACATGCTTCTCATTTTGGTCCTTTATGTAGATCATCTCTTTCTAACAAGTGCAAACGCTCTCATTTATAAATGCAAGAGGGAGTTTCCTTTTGAGTTTGAGATGAAAGACCTAAGACTAATGCACTACTTCCTAGGCCTAGAGGTCTGGCAAATTCCAGGTGAGATTTTCCTTTCTCAAGGAGAATACATTATGAAGTTGCTCAAGATATGTGGGATGGTGGAATGCAAGTCGGTGTCTACTCCGATGGAACTCAACTTCAAGAAGCTATGTGGAAGTGTTGATGGGCCTGACTTGGCAAACCCTTCTAAATATAGACAACTCGTGGGGGGCCTAATGTTCTTGACAAACTCTCGTCCGAACATATGCTTCATTGTGAATATGTTGAGTAAATTTATGGTCGAGCCTCATCATATACATCTGATTGTTGCTAAGAATCTCTTGAGATACACTGTCGGGAATTTAAGGCTACATGGATATACTGATGTTGACTAGGTTGGTAGTGTGGTGGATTGTAAAAGCACATCTAGATGTTGCTTCTCATTGTAGTCTTGTTAATTTTAGGATAACAATGGTATGTTCTATGCTTAGAGTAATTTTACTTCAATTTTCTTTATTAGCCCAATATCATATCTAGTATAGCAATCACATCAACATGATAGTAAAATGCAGATAGAACATAAACAATAACAGTAGAATACAAGCCAACACAAGATATGACACTAGCTAGGGACAAACCACAATGTGGGGAAACCCTTGATCAATTCATCTTATAATTCTTCAAAAGTTTAGCAGAGAGAGAGTACAAGTTACAATACACTTACCCAAACTGATCAGTCAAAACAGCAAAAAAAAGAAATCTCTAACCAGAAAGCAATGTTCCACCAAGTCTCCGGGACAGGGAGACGCAGGTGCGAGGAGACACACAAGGGGGACGTGTGGGAGTACCCTCAAATTTTAGGGAAATTTAGGGGAGACGGGGGAACGTCGGGGTGTATAATTTTTTTTTCCTTTTTAATATATATATATATATATATTTCAAATTCATATTCAATAATGAAAGCATAAATAGAATG
>APFE030071324.1:0-17408 GCA_000404065.3 Pinus taeda
TTGCAAAGGTTGTTATGTAGGACAATTAAAGTTGTTATGTAGAACAATTAGAACAACATATAGGTTTTATGGATATTAGAGTCATTATTAATCCAAATTAAGATCCAAAAAAAGTTGGGCAGTCAGGGTTCAGTGATGGATGCAACCATAAGTGTTTGACATTGTTGATATGTTTGAAAAACTAGGGTTGACGTTTATTGAACCTTTGTTGTAGAGAAAGTTTTGTATTGTTTGGAGTATGGATGAGATTAGATTGACAATAATGATTTGTTAAGCAATCTTACTGGCTTATGTGTACAACTGGTGAGTGTCAAGATCTATAGTGCTGCTAGAGATCAGATTTACTTAAATGACTGAAGATTGCTTGGATATGTTCCTATGGTTTTTTGGCAGTGAAGGATGATATGTGCCAGGGCTTATAGTGATTGTTGGATCAAGTTGATATGGCTAAATGTTGATGATAAGAGCAAAGACTAACTGACTTGTATGTTGCAAGGGTTTGTGCAGAAGTTGATGACCTTGTGACTGTGATAGTGTTTGTAGTTGCAGGTTATGTTTTCAGGTTGTACAATACAGATTGTATGATTCCAGTACTGGCAATATATTGATGAAATTAGCTTGGTTGTGGAAGGTTGGCAACAGTGAAAGTACAAAAGCAATATAGTAGTGATATGGGCTGGTATGGGTAGCTGTTAGATTTCTCAGTGCTTGTTGTATCAGGATGACAGATTGATGTAGTTTGAGCAGAGATTGTATGCCAAGAAAAAGCATATTTGATTATGGACTGACAGGACATTGTCCCAGAGATGTTGAGCAATGAATTGATAGAGTTCGATGTTTGGTACAGAAATAGATTTGACTGATGCTTGGGTTTGATAGGCAAATTGAGCAGAGGTAAATTTGATTGATAGAGATTGTAAAATGGGTTCTTGTATTGCAGGACTGGTAGTATATTGATGAAATCAACTTGGTTGTGGAAGGTTGCTAGTATGAAAGTACAAAGGCGATATAGTAGTGATATGGGTTGGTATGGGTCGCTGCTAGATTTCTCAGTGCCTATTATATTAGGATGACAGATTGATGTAGTTTGAGCAGAGATTCTATGCCAAGCAAAAGCATATTTGATTATGGACTAACAATACATTGTTACAGAGATGTTGAGCAGTGAATTGATAGAGTTCAATGTTTGGTACAGAACCATATTTGACTGATGCTAGGGTTTGATATGCAAATTGAGCAGAGGCAAATTTAATTGATAGTGATTGTAAAATGATTTCTTGTATTGTAGTTTCTTTATATTGATTCTGAGCACATGTGGATCCAATCTGAAAATTGTGAAACGTGATCCGTTGTGGTGAGCTGAAGGTTGGAGGTTTCAAGGCAAGTGGCAGCTTGCTGAGCATGGTGGCAAGGTGGTGTGAGGTAGGGGAGTGGAGTCTCCTTCAGGTTAGAACCTGAGAACAGTTTAGGGTGGCAGGGTGGTGCTAGGGCAGGTTGGAGCCTGTGCAGGGCGTGGGAGCGTCCATCTAATAGTAGCTGGTAAACAGGGTGTTGGAGTATCCTTCAGGTCAGAGCTTGTAAACCTAAGCATTAGAGTGTCTTTCTAGTAGCAGTTGGTAAACAGGGTGTTGGAGCATCCATTAGGTTGTAGCTTGTAAACCAGGGGGTTGGAGCCTCCCTAATTTGTAACTGAAAATGATGGAAGTTGGAGCCTCCCTAATTTGTAGCTGAAAATGATGGAAGTTGGAGCATCCTATTGATGTATTTATTGAAGGAAAATATTAAGAAGCATTTGGTGGTTTTTCTCCTGGAAGGGTTTCCACCTAAAAACCTTTGGTGTCTAATGTCTTGATTCTGTGCATTGTTGAATGGTGTTAATGATTGTTTATGTTTAACTAATGCTAATAATGTTTAATGCTCTGAGAAGTTAAAAATACTAATTGAAGTAAGAAACACTAATTCATCCTCGACTTAGTATTTCCAACACACATCACCTATGATCTACAGTTAATTTCAATGTCCATTTCTTGACCCTTTTTGACCTTGGAGAAAATAATAAAATTTTTCCAATTATTAATTTTTTTGAATTTTTTCACTTTCCGCCACTAACATTAGGGAAAGTGGGTTTTGAAGGGCTATAAGTCATTTTTTGACCCTCTAAGTGGGTCTTAGGATAATGTTGGGGCTCTAAGGATGAATTTTGAGTAGTCACATGCCCCAGACATTTCATAGGGCCACTTATTTACATCTTTACATAGAAATTACTTAAAAAATCTCGTTTTGCGGGAATTTTTTAATTATTAAAAAATCCTATCTACACTTGTTCAAATTCCTCGAGATTTTAGAAGTGACCTAGCGTGGTAATATAGATCGACCATAGACACTAAGATGGACTAGGGGCTCAACCTTCAACCCATCACCCCGGCTTTGGGGGTATGCAGTGAGTGAAAAAACTCAGTTAATGATTCACCGTTAAAAAACAAGAATAATTAGCCAAGTGAAAAAAACACTCCAGGGTGTACTCACTTGCTATTCAAGTCCCAAGTCTCCTAGGCATGTTACATAGCTCTATTCATCATGCTAGTGACGTTTTTATAATATCCCCATAGGGTTGCGAAATCTGAGGACTGAAGAAGAAAGAGGAGAGAAAGGGGATGGAAAGCCCTGTTGACTTCTGAAGTTTGAAAAAATTTGAGGTACACTCTGTGTCATGGGCTATGGAGCTAAGTCACATGACACGAGGACACGAGACAGGGAGGACACGTAAATACGAGTATTCGACACGAGACGCAGCGACCCCGGAAACAGGACACGAGGGACATGTTTTATATATATATTGAAAAATACTGAAATATAGTGCTTGATCCATATAGATATGAATCATGATGATATCTATTTAGTATTTAGTATACACTATTTAGTATTTAGTGATTTACTAGTTAGTTTATTAATTTACTACATTAATGAGGTTCACAGTTCAATGTTCATTGTTCATGTTATAATTTTTGTTATTAACTTCAAACAAGTTTGATCATGTTCGAACTTCACATAAGGTAGTTTATGTAAATTTATGTGTTCAAACTTCATTGTTGACCAGAGTGTTAATCGAGCTTTCCCTCCCTTTAGACCTCGAAGGTGTAGTGAGCAATGAGCACATGACAGGGAGTTGGGATTTTTATTTCAACACACGATCTATACGTGGTCACTCGTGTATAATTAAGTTAAGTTCCGTAGGCTATAACACAACTTACAAGAAATTTAAGTGCTCCAAACTCTCAGCAAAGCATGTGAACGCTCGTCTCGTACATCTCCAGGTCCAGGTTGATGTGAAGTTGTGAGCATTGCGCTCGAATCTAATGGAATTCCTCACACTGCACAACAAATTGGATTCCAGCGACGAGCAAACTCAACTTCAGTGGCGAACAATGACAAAAAACCCTAAAAATAAACCATGTTGCAGGTTTTAAATGTCACTTTTCATGGGACATGTGTCCTAAGAACCAAAAACGTTAGGGCATGTTTTTGACACGTCCAAAATATGTGTCTCGATTGGAGGACACGAAGAAAAACGTTTTCGACACGTTTTAGGGCGGTTTTTGTGTTCGACACGTGAAATACAGGACACGAGACCCTCAGGGAGGTGTCCTGTGACTTAGCTATGGAGTCTTCATATATTTGCCAAGTGAAACTTAGCAGTCAACACCTCTCAAGGAGGTATTCACAAGCCCTCCTATCCTTGTCACAAGAATTACTGTCAACACTGTCATAAGCATCACTGTCATACACATCACAATTATATCATGGTCATAGACATAATTGTCATACACATCACTGTTGTATACATCATTGTCATAGATATCACTATCATATTATCATCATACTTATCACTGCCACACTGAAGATATCACTGCTATATCATAAATGCCATGCATCACTGCCATGCCTTACATCATCAAAGATATTACGCCATATATCACACATCTATAAGGACAATGCCATGTGTCACTGACATCCCATAGTTTCACCGTCATTAGCACAATGCCATATATCACTGTCATAAGGTCACTTTCCACATATCTCTGGAATGAAGGATGCTACCATAGTGTCATGCCATACTATCATAAAGAATTCTTCCATACATTACTGTTATGAAGACTGTCATACATCACTTTCATGTGGACTGACATACATCACTGTCATATTTTCATATATCACTGAGGAAAGGAACACTGTCATATATCACTGAGAGTAAGAACCCTGCCATACATTACTGAAGATAACTCTGCCATACATCACGTACATCATTGAAGATATTAACACAACCATACATCACTGAAGATAATAAGCTCACTGTGATATATTTATAGGCATGAGAACATTCTGCCATACATCTATATCACTGTCATACATAATAGGTATGAGATCATTCTGCCATACATCATTGTCATATATGGATGTCATTGTCATATGTATCACTCTAAAACACAGTCACAAGGGCACATGCTTACAGCGGTTCAACACCCAAGGAATAGCCCTACCATCATACAACATCTAGCAGTACATCAATACATAAAATAAACCTTGAACAGTAGACTCCTTTCTGCCTTTTTGGTCACGGTAATGAAGATTCTCCCTAAGGATTCTCGGCCCTGATTAGATCACTTATAGTAGCTATGTATCTACTTCCAAACATCTTCAAAACCTGCGTCAAATCCTTCCTACAAGCCCTTGGCTCCTGCGCTGCTTTACAAGAAGACTTGGCTCATGATTCAGGTCCTCTCCAAGGTCTACTCCAAGACAAGTGGCCCACCTTCTTATAATTTACACAAACGCTTCGGCCCTGATACCAATGGAATGATATCATCAAATAGGCGCATAATTGGCCCTTTCAATTTGGCCAACAAGAGGCCTTAACTTTGATCATAAAACTTCCGTCCAACTCTCTAAATCAGGGCTCGAACCTGACTGAAATAACACAGAGATATGCCCAAAAATGTCACCCAACACGGGCCTGTGCATTGCCCAAGCTTGGGTTACAAAATGCAGGAAAGAGTGCCAATATTCGTCCATAAAGCAGACCACATTATAGTATTGAGGTAGGCATATAAGATGCATAGAGAAGGCCACAGCTCTGGGCCGCATATGAATCATAGAAGGCTGCAGTAGATGCTCAGAAAAGGCCGCAGAAGATGCCCTTAATAGGCCGCAGAAGATGCCCTAGTAGGCTGCAGAAGAGATACCATAGTAGGCCGCAGAAGAGATGCCATAGTAGCCGCAGATAGATGCCATAGAGAAGTCCGAATTTAATTGCCAAATGAAGGAGGTAAGGTGCAAATTTATAGTTGTTTACATATGCGAAAGGTCATGACCTTTGGGGCAAGCCGACTTGAAACATTATGAGGCCGTCATGTGTTACACGTCATTTTGTCGCATTAGGCAAATGACTATCGGTTTGGATCTTTCGCTATTCACAAATGTGTCCCAAGAACATTCCCCTACAAAGTTAGAATCTAAATCACCTAGAAGAAAGTGGAATTCCTGGATCCCATGGTACAAAAGCCTTGTTTTGGCTATATTCGCAGTTTCCAAGCTAATTTTTGCACATACACAAAGAAGACCATTAAGAGTTGCGCATAAGTATGCATTGTCTTACACTATGACCGGCGAACATGACTCAATGAATGTAAAAATAAAAATTAAAGTTTAGAAGCATTGTTGGTAGCATCTATCCCAACCAACAAACTTCGAATGGATGCCTATTCAGCTCTGATCCCTCCCATCGTGGAGCAACTCCCCTTCCTTTGTGGAACCCCTATCCCACTAATAGTGGATATGATTCCTTGGAGAATGGATCCATAACTTCCTATTCTTGGCCTATAAAGCTACTACAGGTCCGAGGATTGGGAGAGGACTATGGGAAGTAGGTTTAGGCTATTGAGATTAGGTTGAAAGGATTTTCTTGCAAGGGAGAGGGTTGGAGATTGCGGAAGGGACTTGCAACTTGTGAATCGAGGGAAAACTTAAATTCAAATTTGCTTTTAATAATATTTAAATATATTTTTCTCATGCTTTGATGATTACTTGCCCAAGTAAATTTGATACATCAAATAATAATATTTCTTTTGTCTAATTTGAATTCTTCCTTTGGGGCAAGATGTTTTTTGTTTGGCAGAAATTCATCTTGTAGCTGACCCAAATTTCAACACTCCCTCTCAGCTAGGCAGGAGTTTTTGGTTGCACCATGTGTCTCATCTCGGATATACATGTATCAACATAAGAGAAGCTCATCTCATCTCATATTGGCTCATCTTAGCTGAACAACGATGTTCCGATCTAAAGATTCTCCAAGCCCTATGTCCACCGACTGATCCTCATTGACCATAGGAGAGACTGATTTACCATAAGTGGTAAAGATCCTGCATACCCGATGACATATCCAACATGATCCTCAGTGATCAAGTGGTTGAACACCATGCATCCTGGACTTGGGGAGATCAATTTACCAGATGTGTTCGCCATTGGTAAAGCTCCTCCATCCCTAAGTCTCCTCACTCATTGTCCAGATGAGTGGCAATCCCAACAAGCCCGTCTTGTGGGTAGGATGCATGTTGGGGTATGTACTTCGTCAAGTCCTGGACTTGACTAGGGGAGATCAATTTATCAAAATGATAAGGATCCTCCAAACTGTATAACTCCAAGCAGTGCCCCACACACACAGGAGCTCCCAGAGCTCAGTGTTTGTGATCAGCCAGTATCACTTCTCGGAAGGGATACTTTCTCCACAACTCCAAGTTGCTCTTTGAAGACTAAGAACTTCACTTTGGGAAAAGGCTTGGTGAGAATGTTAGCAACTTGCTTATCAGTTGAAGCCTCATTGCTTCATTTCTGCAGTGAATCACTGTCGGAGCCTCACTGCCCCTTATTGTTAGAGCCTCGTTGCCCCCTCTGTGTTAGAGCCTTATTGCTCCATTAGTGGCACCATGTTTGTTCGACCACTTTTGGATTGAGTCATACCGAAGCAAGAGCTATATTGAAGCAACACTTCAATGTGTTCTTCCTAATCACAACACTCCTTGTTCATTTGGCATAGGCATATCTCTTTAGTCACAACACTGTCTCAATCCATGGTTGACTGTAGGTATCTCAATACTAGCTTTGCAGTATCCAAATATACATGTCCAAGATCTACCTAAATCAGAGTACATGCTACAAAGCAAGGATCCATTTGGATGCCTGCTTATTGTGGGATCCACCAAATCTAAATTTGAAGAGTCTCTCAACTACTTCAGTGTAATCCATCATGTCAAGTCTTTGAAAATATACTTCCCTTGACAAGGAAGTACTTATCATTTCCCTGTCACACTTCTAATCTCAAGTGGGTCATCTTGGGATCAAAGGTCAACTCCTTCTGGTATTGAACATTGAGATGATATGATCCTATCAGAAATATAATATTAGCATATATAAAATCAAGTGTCAAAGACATACCTTCAACCTTGAAGAGAGGTTGGAGTTTGGATCAGATGTCCATCAATCCAAGCATACCAAGCCCAGGGGACTTGTTAGAGTCCATTTGGGGTTTTCATGAGTCTCTTTCTCATTGTGCCTCAAAGCCTCGAGGTAACTCCAAATACGCTTCTTCCTTAAGTACATCATGGAGGAAGCCAACTTCACATATATATGATAATAGTGCATCTGGCAACAGGTGCTAGAATATTATAACAATCCTTATCCCTCTGAGAGCATATCACTTAATATCACAAAAGCATTTGACTACTGCATCTTGTCATCTAGAATGTTCCTTGCATGAAGGACATATAACATCTCATTAGATATTGTATTCAGTCTAACAGTCTACTCCCTCTGAATAGGAGGCCTCTTCAGTCATAGTCATAAACCAAGTAAGAAATACTTCCTCTTGAACACCACTTGTATCCTTGATCTCCTTCATCAACAACCAAGCTCACCATCGATGACCATTGGATTTACATCTCTCCTAGGGTTTCTTTGAATATGTCATAGGCTTCTCACGATCATATCATATCATGAATTCTTTAAATCACACTAGGGATCCAAAGTGATAGAAACCAAGCCTTAAGGCCACTCCTGGGGTTTCTCCCAAACCCTAACCTTTATTTGTAAGAACAAGAGCTCCTTAGAGTTTCCTTCAAAACCTAGCATTCTTTTAGGTCTCCAATATCTTTATCTCTTTCACTATGCTTGATCATGAAATCCATCATAGGTGTCGACACGGGGGTGATCTCAATGACTTTTCTTTAGCCCAATTCCATGTTAATTTTTAGGGCTAGATTGTTCTCTATTGTAGATAATTGTATTTTTAAACTTTTCAATAATTTATACATTACATTTGCCCCATAGCATCATATCACCATTAGCAATTAGTAGAAAGAACAATAACATCAATAGTGTAGCGAAACAGTAAGGAACAATAGAAGAAAAGCATAAACAATAGAGACACCAGGATTTAGGTCAGAGTCTAGGAAAAACTCCACAAGGGGAAAACCCAACCAAATTCTTCTTCTTAGATATTCATCAAAAGTTCAACTGAGATACAATGTACAGTATCATGACCTTCTAGCTTGACCTTCTTCTCATCAAGCAATTATCTAGACAAAAACATGAAGATCATGGACACCAGATGTAGGCGCTCAGTCAGGGCTAAAACCCCTATATAAGGGAAAAGCCATTAAAAAACTCTTCCTTCAGTAGATTCAAAATGAGATAGACCAAGACCATAGACCCAAAGACCTTCCTCCTCCACCAAGTCAGCCTTTCAATATGATTCAACACACTTTAGTAGTCTTTTCTTGTCCGACAGCTTCAACCCCAAAAATTTCGGCCCCAGCTTCAGAATTTCAGACTTCCCTGCACTTCTAAAATTTTCGGCGTGCTTGCACTTTTCGGTCTGCCTGCACTTCTCGGCCTACCTGCACTTCTTGGTCTGCTTTCGCTTCTCGATCTGCCTGCACATCTGAAATTCGACTTCCTTGTACTTCTGAAATTTTGACTTACCTTTATATGGGTGTTTCTGCCCCACCAGTTAGGCCGACTTGTCCTTCTTGGAGGTCGACTTGGTGGAGGAGGCCTAGAATACCTAAAATACAATAAAATAAATTTCTTTCTTGATAAGAGAAGCCCAAGAAGGGTCTTTTACATTATGACATGGACAAGAACACTTGACATAAACCCTAGAAGTCTTTAATGGAGACTTTGACCATAGAAACAATTGACCCAAGCATGAAACCCATGCTTTAATAAGTCAATTATTTTAATGATAAAATTTATTCTTCTTTCTTTTGATAAATAAATTACATCATGACTCAATTACAATTATGAAGAACGATACTAGTTACATTCTTCAACATTCTCCAAGGTGAATTAGTTACAATCCTGCTCCAAGACAAGGGCTCAACCTTCTTATAATGTACTGTTAATTTTAGATAACAATGGTACGTTTTATGCTTGCAACAATTACTTCAATGTATTTTATTATACCAATGTCAATTCCACATTAATTTCCAATAGAAATCACATAAACCATTAATTCACATTGACAATAACTGTAGAGATAACATAAACAATAAATGTAGAAGACAAATAAAGACAAGAGAACACCAACATTTGGCTAAAGCCAGGGAAAAATCCCAAGATAGGGAAAACCCTTAATCAATCCTTCTTATTATCAAATATCAAATGTTCAACAGAGAGTACAATGATGAGAGTCAAAGTCAATGTATCTTGACATTTATAAATTTCCCAAACCAATGAAAATCTGATCAGCTTGATGAAGCACTGCAATTCTGAAAAGTCAACAACAGTCAACTTGCCCTAACCAGTCAGCAGTCAACAGTCAAAACAACTATCAAACTTGCCTTCTTGAGCTCGGTCAATGTTATGAAACTCGACCTTCCTTGGCGGTCAAACAACCCCTTTTTGCCCCAGTTTCTATGCTAGATAATGCGACCTGCTTGGACAGACCTATCCCTTGTCAAAATGTAGTCAAACAGACCCTTGAGGTCTAAAGTCAACGCTGGTCAAAGTCTTCTCAAGAACAAAAAGTCAGTGTAAGTCAAATTAGCTCCAAAACTCGCACGTGTGGAAGAAGAACATGCTACCTCAGACTTGTACAACCCAATCAATGAAGGAGAGAGAAGAATATGTTGTGTTGTTGATGCGTCAAATGAGGATGAGGGTCTCCTATATTTATATGTGATGATGGGGGTTCAATTTGTCTAATTGACCCCAAGCTGACCTTAACCAATTGTATTCTTGTGGGCTTGACTTTAAAAACATATTTCTCCTTGTTTGAATTTAGTGCTTCGAGGGTCGATTTTGGTCCTCTCTAAAAGAGGAATATTGTCCAATAATCATCTTGGACCAATGAGCTGCCCAAAATGGAATTTGGCCCTAGTTGCACATTTTAACATTTACATAGACCCTTCGACCCCGATCTCAATGGAATAGCATCATCAAATAGGAACAAAATTGACCCTTTCAATTCAGCCATCAAAAAGCCTTAACTTTGATCCCTGAACTTCCATCCAACACAAAATTAGGACTCGACCCTAATTGAAATAGCGTAGAGATATGCCCATAAATGTCACCCAACACGATCCTGTGCATTGCCTAAGCTTGGCCTACGAAACGCAAAAGAGTACCAAAATTCATCCAAAGAGCAAACCACATTATTGTACTAAGGTAGGCTTATAAGATGCATAGAGAAGGTTGCAGAACTAGGCCACATATGAATCATAGAAGGCCACAGTAGATGCTCAGAAAAGGCTGCAGAAAATGCCCTTAGTAGGCCGCAAAAGATTCCCTAGTAGGTCGCAGAAGAGATACCATAATAGCCACAAATAGATGCCATAGAGAAGTCCAAATTTAATTGCCAAATGAAGGAGGTAAGGTGTTAATTTAACATGTATCTTTTTCCAACAATTATAAATTTAAATCTTCGAATGACAGCAGAGGTAAAACAATGAACGAAAAAAAGAAAAGACAAGATAATGAGACAGAGATTTGGCAATTCCAAGGCAAAACCCAGTTTGGGGAAAATCCTTAAATTCTTCTTTTCTTCTTCTTGTCAAAATTAATGTTCAGTAGCAAAATAAGTACAATAGTAAAAAACTTGACTTGTCAAAGTCAACCACCTTCAACCCAATGTGTTAAAACTCCGAATTGGGTTCGAAACCGGCCAAGGGTCGACTTTGACTTTGACTCTGATTCGTTATCAACTCGATCAGTTTGATTTCATTGACTCGGTCGTTGTAAAAAATAGATTAAATATTTTTTTTTGTTTTGAAAAACATAATTTTAAAGATTTTCATTCATGTTTCCAAACATAAAGCATTAGAATATAGAGATAAGACAACATATGGTCAAAGTAGGCTCATGAATATATCCATTATATCAAAATGGCACCCAGTGCATTGTCCAATACATACATGATACATAGATCAAAACAAAATCACATAACCAAGGAGGCTCTAAATGGCCTCTACAACAAAATTAAATTGTAAAACATATTTTGAATCAGAGTTAGACAGGGAAACCCATGGCATCTCCTCCTCCTATCACCATCTCCAACTGCAATTGTAGAAGTAGTAGCACTAGCAGGTGCAACAACTACATGCTGAGATAGACGAGATATGCGCTTCCGTTGTGGTTGAGTAGAGGAAGTGCTTGCAACTAGAGGACTTGGGGCTGGGCCTGGTACAAGTGGATCTACATTCAAATGAACATTATGTTCAACTAATGCCTCCGTCTGTAAATCCAAATCAATACCAATATCCTCATTAGAATCAAATTTTGTTGGATGACTCTCCACTGTCCAATCTCATGTTGGATCAATATCTTCCAACACAATTGGATTTGTATCAGGTCTTTTGTTCAACAATTGGTTGCGTCTTAGCCGAAGGTTGTATTGGACATAGACTATATCATTTAACCGTTTTTGTTCCGAACGATTTCTCTTCTTCGTGTGAATCCTCTCAAAGATAGACCAATTGCGCTCACACCTAGTAGCATTGCAAGTTTGACTCAAAATACGGATTGCAAATTTTTGCAATTGAGGACAATCGCTACCAAATGCCTCCCACCATTGTGCTGCAAAAAATATAGTTGTGTAATGAGTTAGCTCAAAAAATTGTATCCAACTTTCAAATTATAAACAATTTAACAAAATAAGAATTTGAAAATTGAAATTGTTTGTTTACCTGGCTCATTTGCGTCCCTTGCAATCCTTGCTAGGTTCTTGCCAAAGGGACCTGTGGCTTTGCTAAAACAAGTGATCTGTCGATGTATCTCCAGTTGATCACTCTCCTTAGGGACCATGCGGTTAATGCAGTCAATCAATCCATCTCTAACCCCACTAGTGAAAGCTTCTGCCTTCAGAGCTTTATAATGATACCTTGGGTTCAGAGAAAACCTGCTGCATGTATAGGGTGATGGAGTTGATTGTTTCATCTTTGATCAATGATTTCCCAAATGGGCCCATACTTAGCCACACTCTATCCTTGTATGCTGCCTTTATTTGCTCCTTTGCTTGATCCATAGCCTCATAAATGAAGCCCATAGCTAATGTTTCCCCATCCACCAACCGCAACACCTTAAATAGTAGCTCAACAACCTTCACAATCTCTGTTACCTTTTTCCAAAATATTTCTTCATTAACTTTCTTTCTCACATCTTTGCCATCCCGTTTGTGAGACCATTGACATTCATTCCATTCATCACTGGAAAACACCCTTTGCAAGTTTCTATGTTGGGAAAGCATAGATTGCAATGCCAAAAAATGAGTTGCAAATCTAGTGATGGCAGGTCTAATAATATCCCTGCCCCCTGCGTGTTTCCTCACCAGGTTCAAGATCCATGAGTGATTGTAGATATATTTTGTTATGCTTTTGGCATGCTCTACAATGTTCTTGACCCAATCTATTTTTCCAATATCCTCAAGCATGAGGTCTACGCAATGTGCAGCATATGGGGTCCAAAAGATGGTTTTGTGTTTTTCCTCTAACAATTTACCAGGAAGAGCATAGTTAGAGGCATTATTTGTGATGATTTGAACAACATTAGCCACACCCACCTCTTCAACAACCTCATCCAAATGTTGAAACAACAAGTGAGCATCTTTCACGCTATCATATGCATCAACTGATTTTAGAAACCTAGTTCCCTGTGGGCGAAAGATAAGAAAATTTATGATGGTATGATTGCTTTGATCAGTCTATCCATCTGACATGATGGTACATTCTGTTTTTTCCCATGAACTTTTGAAATCTTTCAAATATTCATCATAGGACAAAACCTCTTTTTGCAAAAGAGATCCCCTTAACTCATGCATAATAGGGCCTTTGAAGCCCTTTCCAACAGCAAATATGGCATCAAACATAGGTTCATAATAAGGTGAACGAGATGCATTGAAGGGGATATCAACATCATACGACCATCTAGCTATGTAATCACAAACAATTTTTCTCAATTCTTTCTTCCAATGGTCATCTTAAAGTGGGTTGCATTTGACCTCTATTAGCTTGAGGACCATGTGCACTATCAAAGGGAGACGAAGGTGTGAAATAACTTTTGATATCACCCTTATTTTTAATTTTACCCTTACTTTTTTCTTGAATAGACTCCAAAGAGGGAGGAACATAGCGAAAGGGGTTGGATGCATCAGTGCAAGGGATAGATGAAGAGCCTTCATAATCAAAATTGGGGTTGGCAACCATCATGTGTTTTATATTCCTCTTCCTCCCAATTTCAGACTCTATTTCTTTTTGCCTAGCATTTTCTTTCTCAAACCTCTCAAATTTATCTAGCAACTCCTTCCTAATATCCCCAATTTGTTCTGGTAGTGCTTCACATGGAGTAATTTGATCTCTAACACCAACCAAGTGTTGTTTCAACCTATGAATGTCCCCTCCACCTCCCTTAATTTTTCTATTACAAAATTTGCAATGCATTTGATTATCAATCAGCTCAGCATATGCCCAAGCAACATCTTTCATTCTAGGAGCCATTTTCTGATATTTGGACTTCGAAATGAAAGGAAAAAATCTAAAAAATGAAAACAAAAGAAAAACAACGCTTCAATGTTCATTTCTTGTACAAAAATTACTCTTTTCAACTAGATTTACAAAAAAAATCAAGCAAAGACATATTTGAGAAGTGAAAGAAAAATACCTTTAGGCTCTAGCCTCTTCAATGCTTTTCCAATGACTTACCAAGAAGCTCCTCATTGATGCTCCAATGATTGCCCAAGAGACTCCTCACTGTTGCTCCAAAAACCAACTCCACAACTCTTCACAAATTCCTCACAAATGCAATGAGATAGATGTAAGGAAATGTGAGGGGTTGGGAAGCTTTTATAGGCTTGGGAGAGGTTAGGACATACCAAAACCCTAAAACCAAAATTAAACCCAATTTCAAGTCCATTTCCCTCACTTTTTGAGCCGCGGCCCGGGTTTGATTGGCTTGGCCGAGTTGGCCGGTTTGTTACCGAATCGATCAAGTTGGTGACCGACATGGCTGGTTCGGTAACAAACCGGCCTTTGGCCCAAATTTTGTACCGAGACGACCTGCGTAGGGGTCCGGCTTGGTCAGCTTGGCCGTTTTTTAAATACTAAGTCAACCCAATCAAAATTTGTAAAAAAAGTCAAATTCAATCAACCCACAGTCTGCAATTTTCTGCTTCCACTTCAGGCCTGCAATTTGGCCTTGCAACAACTCGGTCAACTAAGTTAACGTAGGTCAAAACTTAGTCAAAGCAACCCTAAAAGATTCGATCAAGGTCAGCACAAAAGGATTGGTCAATGCACCCAACAAAGGTCAAAATCTTGGTCAAACAGTGCCTCAACCTCCTCCAACAGCTCAATTAATCTCAGAAGATGAATTTGCCCAAAACAGAAAGATAAATGCTCCAAAATAGGCCCGAAATTCTTCCTCTCTTGCTTGCATGTGTGAGATCTTCTTGTGATTGGATGAGTGAATGAGTGTGACAAATGAAGAGGCTTGTCTTGTATTTATACCCTTCTAAGGAGGTCGAATTTCATCATGTGGGGCCGACTTGTCTAAATGTAGGCTAGTATACCAAAAATGATTTTTTGTATGATTTGAACTCCATTCGCTAGTGTTGCCAAGGGTTGATATGTCATCTAACACTCCCTCTCAGCTAGGGAGTAATCTTAGAAGAAGATCATCATCATGATAGGAAGAGTCATGCTCCAATATCCACATCAGCTTCTCTAAGAAGAAGAAGAAGAAGAGTAATCCACATGACACTAGGAAGATCTATCTACCACAACCAAGTCCATGGCAGTCCTTAATGACCTTGGTAGAGATCAAGAATCCTAGGTCTCAATTGATCCTCACGACATATGATCCTCATCGATCAAGCGGAAGAACACCTGGGTCCAAATACTTAGGATGATCAAACCTAAGTCACCACAATATCCTGCTGGTCAAGCAGATGTAAAATTCACAATCATTAATCGAGTCTCACAACCCCTCTCCAAGGGTGGCTTGTAGGTAGGATGTAATCTAGGTGTGTACTTGGCCAAAGTCCATGGCTCCGAGAGTACTAGCACACCTAGGAGCCTCATTGCTACTCCCCCTCCACCAAGTCCATAGTGTCACAGGATATGGGAGAGCACGCTCTATGTTCTTGATTAGTTGTGGTCCCTCTCATGGAGGGACACATTTTCCTGCACGCCAAATTGCTCTTTAAATAGAAGAAACTTCGTCTTTGTCAATGGCTTGGTAAGTATATCGGCAATCTGCTCATGTGTAGGTACATGCTAAAGTTTCATTACAGCACGTTGCACCATATCTTGAATGAAGTGATATTTGATATTAATATGTTTTAACCTGTCATGAAATATGGGATTTTGTGAAAGCTTAATCCCACTCTGTTTGTCACAATATATAATAGTGGTCTCAAGCATGGTCCCAAATAAGTCTCCAAATAGTTTTCTCAACCATATAGCTTCACAACTGGCCATACTAGCTGCAGTGTATTTGGCTTCTGTTGTATTCAATGCCACTAATGTTTCTTTCCTGGTCATCCAATAAACTATAGCTGATCTTAAGGTGAAGAAACATCCGGAGGTGCTCTTTCTATCAATGACATCACTGACCCAGTCAGCATCTGTGTACCCATAGAGTCTCAAATCCCTATCAAAAGTACATCTCAAGCCATAGTTAATTATGCCCTGCAAGTATCTCAATACATGTTTAGCTGTTATCCAATGAACATGATGTAGTTCTACCATGAATTGGCTCAAGTTATTGACTGAAAAACATGTATTGAGCCTAGTGTTGACTAAAAATATCAAGGCTCCAATCAGCTGACGATATCGAGAAGGATTTATCGAGATAGAACCAGCAACATCTCCATAAAGTTTCTTGAAATTGGCTTCCATAGGTGTTGTAACAGACTTGCAATCAACCATTGCAAATCTTTCCAAGATTTTGATAATATATTTTCCTTGACCCAGGAAAATTTCGCTAGGATTTTTCCATACTTTCAATCCTAAGAAATAATGCATCAAACGCAAGTCCTTCATTTCAAATTCAGCAGCGAGCTCCCTCTTGCATTGATCAATCAATGAAGTGGCCCTAGTCATAAATAAATCATCAACATAAAGGACTAAGATCAAAGGTGTACCTTCTTTGATTTTGAAATATAGATTTGGATAAACCCTGCTTTCCTTGAATCCCAGCTTCCTCAAGTATCCATCAATTTGCGCATACCAAGCCCTTGGGGCTTGTTTTAGCCCATAAAGAGTGTTCTTTAATCTGCATACATGTGTTCTTCTATCATGTGTTTCAAAACCTTGTGGTTGTTCAATATACACTTCTTCCTTTAATATTCCATGCAAGGAGGCAAATTTCACATCCATCTGATGTAAGGTCCACCTTTGATAGGCAACAAGTGCAATGATAGATCTGATAGTAGTATATCGAGCAATCTGAGAAAATATATCATCATAATCAATTCCCTGCTTTAGAGAGAGTCCACGTGCTACAAATTTGGCTTTGAATTTCTCATTACTACCTTCTGCTCCATGTTTGATTTTATAGATCCACTTCGAAGATACAACTAATTTTCCTTTAGGTCTAGGGATCACTTCCCAAACATCATTTTTGATGACAGATTCGTACTCTTCTGTCATGGCATCTTTCCATACTTGATGTTTCATTGCATCCTCAAAATTTCCTAGTTCAGATTCGACAAGGCTACTCATGAGTGTTGCATAAGATTGGTACCTTCGGGTACTTTGCTTTCTCTGAAAGTGCCTCTTGGGGTTGCATGCTTTAGCCAAATTCCTTCCTGCGTTATATTTATCCATGCTAATTCCTTGCCCCCTGGAGGGACAAGCGGCTTC
>APFE030071325.1:0-65779 GCA_000404065.3 Pinus taeda
GGGCCAAAAATCAGGCAGAAGATCAGACTCCGAATTTTGAAAACAAAATCAATTTTCTAAATTATTGTTTTCAATTTCATTTGTTCAAAGCCTCTTCTAATTACAGATCCATTGGCCAAAATGATATCTTTTACCAATCAAATCATTCCAAGCATCAATACGTAGCTTATATTTTGTTTTTAATTATTTATTTAAATAGAATTTGATTGGGTTTGATTTAATTTGCCAGCAATGCTATTTTGATTTTATGGTTGCATTTTAATTTATTTTGATTTCTTTTTGCAGGAAAACAGTGAAAGAAATATGGAGAAAAAGATCTCAGTCAATGAGAGTGCTCCAGCAATTGAAGATTGGAATTATGAGCAAGTAAAAGGAATTCAGCAAATTTCTCTTCAACAAACTCTCCTCTCCAAAATTCCTTCACAAATATTATAAATAACAAATTGCAGAATGTAAAAAGGGCTGCTCTCCTCTGCAATTTTAGAGCTTCTAAAGCACTATTGTAATTGGAATTTAGAGTTGTAGGAGGGAGGAGTGAAAAATCTCAGATCTGGGGAATTATTAAGGATTTTCCCTTTGTATTTTGAATTATGTGTGAGGGGCAGAGTTTGCACTATTGTGGCTCTGGTTTTGAAGACAGAAACTCAAGCAATGTAAAGGGCTGTTGGAAGACCAAGAACAGAGGAATGGATGCAATAAATTGGTATTTATAATACTATTGTTTTAAATATCAGTTTCATTTTATGGTAACAGGAATGTGTCATTTTATTTATGTTTGTGCATTATTGTCAATATGAGTAGTTTGTCTCAATGTTGTTATCATGTATCTCTGTTCTTATGGATTTAATTTCTGATTTTTGAGTAACTATTTACTCAGAAATCTGTCTTATTAAAACTGATTTATTAAGTGGTAATATGTTGTGAACTATTTCCACATATTATTGTTTAGTTATTGGATTTGTTGATTTGATAATCAATATCATTTCGTGAATTACTTCCTGAATGTTATTGGGTTATTATTTCAGTTTTAAAGGTCTCAATAGAATGTGTTTTGGGCAACTATAATATCAGTTAATTGAACTACTTCATTAACTTGATATTCATTATAAACAAGACATATTTAAATCCCAATATTTTAATTATCTTGCTCTTAGTTGGGTTAGATCTATATCTGCCTAATTAAGATAGGATTTAGATTAGTTTCTTTTATTTGTATCATAGAATAAGCTTGCATTTAGAATAAAATCTACATTTTTAAGTCCTCTTCTCAAAGAGGCAAAACTTTAGTTGTGGCTTGGCTGAGCCCAAATCAGCTTAAGGGTCATTCTCTTGCCTGATCAGCAAGGAGAAGTGATCTGATGTCCCTGTCTATTGGTAGTTAAAGATACATTATAAACTAATAGCAATAGGGAGAAGGTAACTGGACCTAGATGAACAGTCGGAGCCACCACACCAAATGGAAAAGGAACTGCTTTTAAGGTCCGGACCGGGTGGTTATCCCCCAATGTTGTTGCAGCAATTTTCGAGGCATCAACATAATATTGAAAGGAATATAATGAAAAATCAAGCTGATAGTCCCAGTTTTGGGATCCAGGGGAAATCTGTGTGTATATGTGTTTTATGTGTTATGCTCTTGCATTGTTTATTTTCTGTGTTTTAGAATTCGTATGCAGGTAATTTCTGTATGGGGTTAAAACCTACACACCCTTGGATACAATGTTAGATCATGATCATGAGACCTGAAATGACTTATCATTATATGATCAAAAAATGGATAGTATAGATCTGATTTATAATTCATGTTTTATCCTTTATATGCTATGATCTAGGTATCTCTGAAGTCTAGAATAGTTGCGAAGTTATAAGTTACTATTTGCATATCTATACATTGGTTCGCCTTGGTGAAGGTGCGTATACACGATGGTTCAACACTTCCAAGTAACGTCTAATTAGTGCTTATATTTTACTATTGTTTTTCAATGATGTCATCCATCATCAAACGAAAAATTTATGCTTAAAATATAAACTGTTGTTCTAAGATGGGAAATCGAAAATGACTATGTTATGCAGGTTGTTCTAAGTAAAATTGACATATAATATCATGTAATTTTTAAAACCTATTTCTGTTGGATATATCCCTCTGAATTCACTTTAATTTAGATTTGGAATCACTGAAATCAGATGAAAAACAAAGAAGTTATGATTAAAACACTGTAGGTTAGCATGATTGGCCACTGCTCTCCTGCACACAATAAATTAATTTTACTTTGTTATTTTTTTTCATACCTATTGGATTTGGAGAGCCCGATCACCTCTCTTCTTCCATGATTTCATGTTTTATTGTAGGTACATAGTCGTTTTTTTGCAGGTTCCAGGAGAATAAAAGAGGTCAATTTATGAACGAGAAATTCTTGAAAGAAATGTTAATGAAACAAGGGAATTTCATCCAATTCATTACCGAACGAATTCATAATAGAAGAAATGGAGAATTTATTTCCATTTGAAGGTTCATGTCACTACTACCAAAGCGTTTTTCCAAGAGATCAATTTTTTCCCATTGACAGATTGATGTTCCCTTAAGAAACAACATCATAGCTATTGTAACTTTATTTATTTATTGTTTTTAAATAAATTGTTGTTTCTTTTCTAATTTCTCTTATCTTTTTGTGTTGCATGTGTTGCTTCCTTCAAAGTTGTAGTTGTTGTTCTGTTGCCAAATGCGTAGTTGTTGTTCTGTCAAATAAACAGTTGTTGTTCAGTAGAATGAACAACTCTAATTTTGTTGGGTGTGGAGCCTAATTATCTTCTTTATTCAGAGGTATCACTACATTGGACCCTAGTTCATAATGTGGTGACAATGTCGCCCGTAATATTTACATTGTAGGGGGTCTGGCGGGGGAAGTGACCTTTAGGATCTTATCTGAGTCATTCATTAGGTGGAGATCTGATGGTAGAAGTTATGTTTAATTTAGGGTTTTTTTCCCTAGAAGACAACCCCTTACTATATATGAGGGAATTGTATTGCATCTATGTAGATCTGTATTCTGAGTGAGCAAGGGAGAGGAGATTGTGTAAGAGCGAAGAGTGAATTACAACAGATTTTTTGTAGGTTGTATCTCTTCAGTTGTTGGATAACATAAAAGGAAGGACTGGCTGTTTCTCTGTGGACATAGCCCAAATTGGGTGAACCACATACATCTGTGTCTTTCTTGTTTTATGTGTTTTCTGTGTTTGTATTTCTGCAATATATTTTATGTGTTATGTTGCTCTGTAATATATAATTTTCTAACCACTAGTATCAAAGCCGAAGATCTATGTGGCTGATAAACTCGCAGGAGAGAAGGGTTCCTGGTTTGAGTGGGAGCAATGGCGGAAGATGGTAGCTTTAGGGTCAAAAAATTTAATGGCCAAAACTACCAGTTGTGGAAGATGTAGATGGAAGATTATTTGTACCAGAAATATTTGTACCAACCATTGAGCAGAAAGGCAAAGAAGCCAAGGAGTATGATAGACACAGAATATGATATTCTTGATAGAAAGGCACTTGGAACAATACGGTTGTGCCTAGCGACATTGGTAGCCTTTAATATTTCAAATAAAACGACAACAGAGGGTTTAATGTCAAAATTGGCCAAACTATATGAAAAATCCTTGGCCTTAAATAAGGTATTGCTTATGAAGAATTTACTTAATATGAAGATGTCAGAAGGTGGATCTGTTACTGATCATTTAAATGAATTTAATACAGTTACTATCCAATTAAATTCTGTAGGGGTAAATTTTGATGATGAAGTTAGGGCTCTGTTATTTCTATGCTCATTGCCAGAAAGTTAGAATGGTTTAGTTATGGCCATTAGTAACTCTATCTCTAGATCTAACACTTTAAAGTTTGATGATGTTGTCGGTGTAACCCTTAGTGAGGAAATGCAATGGAAAAGCTCCGGTGAGACATTGGGTAATGCTTTGACTATAGAGACTAAGGGAAGAAAAATGGAAAGAGGAAAGAGCCCAGGATATCACAATAAGTCAAGGAAAGGTAGATCCAAGTCTAGATCACGGATAGTGTGATAGAAATGCAGGAAGAAAGGACACCTTAAGAAAGACTGCAAGTCTTAGAAGGTAAAAGAAGGAGATGCGCAACAAGAAAACAATCATGAAGCGAATGTGACAAGTGATATGTTGCAAGATGCTATGATTCTTTCATTAGAAAATACTATTGATGCCTGGGTGGTAGATTCAGGGGGCCTCATTCTATGCCACACCTAATAGGAAAGATTTTCATGATTATGTTCAAGGAGATTTTGGACAGGTTTAATTGGATGATGATAAACCCTGTTAAATCATTGGAATGAGTACAGTTTTCATAAAACAGCAAAATGGAAATCAATGGCTATTGAAGGAGATAAGGCATGTTCCAGATCTGAAGAAAAATCTAATTTCAACAGGGTAGTTGGGAGGTGAAGGCTATGTAACTACTTTTATAGATAAAACTTGGAAGGTCACTAAATGAGCCCTAGTAATAGAAAAAGGAGAAAAGGTTGGTACATTGTATTTATGCAATGGTACTTCTAATTATGTTAATGCTTTAACCTCTACAGGAGAAGATACTACATTGTGCCATCATAGGCTTGGGTACATGAGTGAGAAGGGGATGCAGATTCTTCACTCAAGAAATTTGTTGCTAGGTTTGGAGCATGTTGATTTAAAATTCTGTGAGAATTGTGTTTATAGAAAATATAAGAGACTCAAATTCCTTAGAGTTGGGAAAGAAAAGAAGAGCGAAAAATTAGACCTTGTGCATACAGATGTATGGGGACCTTCTCAGGTATCATCTCTCGGTGGCTCTCATTATTATGTTACTTTTATTGATGATACAACCAGAAAGACTTGTATTTATTGTATTCAAAATAAATCTGATATATTTGATACTTTCAAGAAATGGAAAGTTTTGGTTGAAAATGAGATAGGAAAAAGGTTGAACTGTCTCATATCAGACAATGGTTGCAGCAGAGAGTTTGATATGTACTATTTAAAGAATGGAATTCACAGAGAGAAGATAGTTCCAGGAACACCACAATAAAATGGTGTGTTAGAAAGGATGAACAGGACAATCATGGAGCATGCAAGGTGCATGAGATTGCATGCAAGATTTCCTTTACAATTTTGGGCAGATGTATTGTTGTTTATTTAATAAACAAAGGGCGTTCAAGTTCTTTGGATGGTGGTATTCCAGAGGAGACATGGACAGGTAAAAAGGTAAATTACTCCTTTTTAAAAACTTTTGGTTGTGAAGCCTTTGTCCACATTAATAAAGAAAATAAAACAAAACTTGAGGCAAAATAAAAGAAATTTACCTTTATTGGATATGGTGTTAATGACTTTGGTTATCACTTTTATGATTATGAAAAACACAAAACCATTAGGATTGGAGATGTAATATTCAATGAAAAGGTTTTGTATAAGGATCAATTGTAGGAAAATAAATAGGAAAAAAGAAAACAAAGAATACACAATGCTTGATGAGATCACAAAAAAAGTGATAGTGCTTGAAAATCATAATGATCAACAACCAAAACAGCAAAAAGCACCTCAAACACATGAAAGTGGTGTTAGAATATCTACCAGGATAGGTAGACCCCCTGAACTATACTTTCCTTCATTATATTATGTATTGTTGACTGATTCTGGTGAACTAGAATGTTATGAAGAAGCATTGGAGGAAGAAACCAGGAAGAAGTGGGAGGAAGCCATGAAAGAAGAGATGGACTCCTTAGCACATAACCAGACTTGGGACTTAGTAAGGTTGCCTGCAGATAAAAAAACATTGCAAAATAAATGGGTTTACAGGTTGAAGGAACAATATGGAGGTAGAAAAAAGGTATAAAGCTAGACTTCTGGTGAAGGGGTTTGCACAGAAAAAGGGTATATACTTTGACGAGATATTTTCCCCTGTTGTTAACATGATTTCAATCAAAACTATTTTAAGTCTAGTAGCAACAGAAGATTTTCATCTTGAGCTGTTAGATGTAAAGACATCCTTTCTCCATGGTGATTTGGAGGAAGAGATATATATGCAGCAACCACAAGGATATGAGGTAAAACGGAAGGAGAAACTAGTGTGCAGGTTGAAGAAGAGCTTGTATGGATTAAAATAGGCTCCAAGGTAGTGGTATATAAAATTTGACTGCTTTATGTCTGAACAAGGTTATACTAAATGTCACTATGATCATTGTGTTTATCTTAAAATGAAAAATGATGGTAGCTATATTATATTGTTATTATATGTAAATGACATGCTTGTTGCAGGTTCTAACATGCAAGAAACAAATGTGCTCAAAAGAATATTGGCAAACTCATTTGCAATGGAGGATTTGGGTGCTGCAAAACAAATCCTTGGTATAAGAATAACTAGAGACAGGAAGAATCACAAATTAACATTGTCTCAAATTGAGTACGTATAAAAGGTGTTGAAAAGGTTTAATATGAAAATGAAAAACTAGTTAGTATACCTTTGGCTAGCCATTTCAAACTAAGGAAATGTGTCCCAAGACTCAGGAATAAATGGATTATATGTCTAAAGTTCCATATGCATCAGCAGTTGGAAGCTTAATGTGTGCATTGGTCTGAACAAGGCCTGATATTGCACATGTAGTGGGAGTTGTAAGCAGGTGTTGTGCTTATCAAAAACCCCCCCATTTATTAGTATTAGTAATAATATTAATAAATGTGGACCCTTCCAAAAAATCAATCCTAACATCTAGTCATGCCCTTTTATTTTTAGAATAAAATAAGGTGTTAAAACGAGACTTGCAAAATCATGGAAAATTTGTCTTTTCATACTTTAGTGTATAAAACTTCGCAAATGATGAGTTTCATAAACAAGTGCCATATGGTAAAATAACCTAAAAGTAACTTTACATCTGGAAATTCGTAAATATTAAAATAATCCTTGAAAAGACCCTCTCTTAAACGATAGATTCTCGCATCGCAAAACAATTACGACGAACCTTCCTTATAAAAGTTACCCCATGAAAGTGCAACCCGCGAAGTGTGAAATCATAAAACTCCCATAGCCTTCTCGCATCGCAATTTCAACCATGCAACGCTACTCAATAAAGCATAAGTAAATATTTTGAAATGCGATAGCATCTTGCATATCACATATTGCATCAACTCACACGGCAGTAAGTCTTAAATGTAAACAACTTTTTGCGATATAGCGATCTGCGATATTGCATAGAAAATCGCAAAATCACTTTTATCACAACTCAAAGGGCTCACGGTTCTAGGAGAGTGCTTCCCAACTTTTGATGTGAAGTAGTGGACATTAAGTTAAGGATAACGATTCATTAATGGACATTTATTAAAAGAATGATTACGATCAGGTATGAAAGGCCATTTAACCCAAGTTGATATCTTCTATCGTGATATAGAATTAAGACCCTCCGTCACCTTTATTTCGTCCTTTTATTGATTAATTTCTGCATTCACTATCATTTTTATCCTATTCTACTCTCCTCTTGTAACTTTCAGGAAGAACATATAGAGCAAGACATCCGAAGAAATGATGAAAAAAGGAAAGGCACTCGCTTCTCAGAAATTAGAGATTACCCCCCTATTCACATATACTACTTGTAATCGAGATGCAGGGATGTCCACATGGGAGACTATGTATCAGCTATTAGAGGGAGAACAACTGAGAATTTTGGAAACAACAGTTACAGTGGATGGACACATTTCTTCTGATGCTACTCTGACTGAGCTTACATGCTCATTCTTGCACCGCATTGCTGCAAGACCAAAGATACTTCCTTATACTGACATGGTTAAGTGGATCATAGATGATGCAGACATATCAAATAGAGAATTCAAGATGGCAAGCCAAGAATTCATAGGGTTGTTTACTCCAAACAACCTGAAACTCATGTACCATCTACTAGAGCCGCAGGTCATCTACAATAGTCAGTTTGTCGAGAAGTTCACCAAGGAAAATGAAGACTTGGAAAAATGCATGGAGAATTGGTCAAACAACAAAGAAAGACTCAAGAAAGATAAGAACGGTATGTACACCACCAATTCTCTCAGTTCCCCTTTCTATTTTCCTACCACTATGTTATGTAGATTGTTTGGTAAACCAGACAACACCAAATTCTCGTTAGAATGGTTACCCTTAATAGATGCAGCATAAATGCTACAATAATGCATTAGGCTTAAATCCTATCTGATAACTTAGCTACGGAAATTTTAGAATACAGAATAGAAAGGAGTATTTCTTCGAGGATTTACCCTCCATTTTTCATGAGTGCCTATGTTTTGGATGTTGTTTGTTTTGGTTCCAAGTTTCCTCTTATGGGATGGAAGTAGACTGCTCAAAATCCACTTCCTATTCAAATATATCACAAAGTCATGTGGGAGTCTAATTTCGTACCACACTTCTTCAAGATTTGTCACGGGGTTATGCTTCTAATTCATAAAAGGATTTACAATTGAGATGGCCCTAGGTTCTCCCAAGAAGCCGAAGTAGATATTCTCCCCGTAGCCAGATGGTTCGGGGAAGAATTATTCACATATATCAGAGTGTTCGGCAGTATTGCCTCGCCCCATGTTCTACCTTTCTATGTCCCAGACAAACTGATGGCTAGAGAGATACCCTATCAAACATGCAGTGAAGGAGGTATGAGTAAGATATTGAAGGATTCCAAGAAGGCCATTTTGCCCCAATTTCCTATAACATGTGGAGTATTTGCATTGCATGACTTAGGACATGCTTTCAAAGAAGTTGAGAATTTATTATCTTTACAATTACCCAAGTTCCCAGTAAGATAATATGATCCCTTCGGTATTGTCAAAGATTTTAATACAATGGTCAAAATAAGAATATGATGATGTTTCTTGTAGAAAAACACCTTCAAAGAAATACAACATATGGCAAAAAATACTTTTTGATCAAAAAGGTCTCCAAACATTTGATAAATATAGGTGAAGGAGGTTATCTAGGGTCTCATTGGACCAACTACTCATTGAGCTAATGAGAGATCCTACTCCCAGTGCAAGCATAGATGGAGACTCAACGGAAAAATCCAAAACAAGTTCTGGAAATGAATTCGCAGAAAATTCTGTCGATCAATCTGAGAAAACATCAAAGAATGAACACAACAAGAGTGAGGAGTCAATTAAAGGCACAATCGAGTACACAGCAAAGTCTGATCAGTAGACTTCCCTCAATAAACAAGCCAAAACCTCAACTCCCCTTACACAGCAAGAAAAGACATTTGTAATTGATTTAGAAGAAGAATATGGGACAAATTCAATAAGGGACTCAACACAGAGGAACAAATCACAAAGCCACCAACAAACCAACAAGAAACGACCACGTAAATTGTAACAGAAGGAGTTGTTACCACTCAGGAAACAGAGCATATTCCCATTGCTCCCACATCTGAGATTGTTATGAGAATAGAGGAATTTCCTCCTCTAGTTGTATTCTACAGCCCTCAACATAAAGTCGTCATTAGAAGACAAGGAAACAAAAGAAAGTTGGATTCCGTGCTCACTCCTGAGGATGAACCTCTAGATGTTCTCTGGAAAGACCCATCTACATATCCAATAGCTAACCTCACTAGACTCTCGCAATTTGAAAGCGCATATGCTTCAGTAACCATTGACAAGGCAGCAGAGGTACAACGGCTACTCAAAGAAAAAGAAGACAGAATTTTGTTATTAGAATAACATATACAGCAGGCCAATATCAACCAACAAGAAGAAATGCAGTTGGCTAAACTTCAGCAAGAGTTTCAGGAAATGCAGATAGCACATCACAACAGTTTAGCAAGTAAAGAAGTGCAGCTACAGAGCATAACAGAACTACATAAAGATGACCCCAAGATTGAACAGTTTGTCACAGAAGCACTTGGCCTCAATTCCCAGCTTTTACACTAGAAAGAGTTATTATGCCAAAAGATTTCACAGTGGAATCCTCACTGTGAAATGAGCGATAACATAACGAAACAAGTTGTAGAATTGGGACTTGAATATGATACCATTCTCAAGAAAGTTTCAGACTTCTTAAATTGCCATAAATTTGAGGATGGGAAAAGAACAGATATGCCCAAATTAGATGAATCGCATAAAGAAATCTTATTTGCGAAATGGGATTCTTGGCTTAGAGAGACAGAACAGAGAATGGAGGATGCAACACCAGCAACAAATGGTTTCATCGAATGTGTGAATGAGAATTTACACAATGCTAATTTGGTAGAAGAAGCCACCCCTAGCTTTCTTCCAAATACGGAACATCTTCAAGCAGTATGGAAACAAGCAGGGGAGGAAAGGGCAGAGGCAATCAAACGAGTAACCAGGTTGAACTCAGAAGCATATTGGCAATACCTAGTGGAAACTGCACAACCAATAGATGACCCTGAGGTGCCTAATCACTTCCATCGAGAAAATGGTGCCAGCACTCACCAATACCATATTTACAGGACAACTGAAAGCTAAATTTGGCCAACCGACACTCCTTAAGCCTATGCTGGATATTTGCGATCTCAAAGACCAGATGCAGGATTATTCATAGACATATTTTATTTTTGTTTTTGTTTATTTTCACTTAAAATGAGGCAAGCCATTCAAGCCTCCTCATCTATTTTTGTAATTTCTATTTTTAGTTTCATATATTAGTATTTAAATCCCACTCATGCATTTAGAGATGGGTCTAGAAATTTTATCAAAAACATTCTTCAAAACTTGTACTTTTTCCCCTTTGAGGAGGTTTTGGTAAAATTAATGGAACGAGATTTATTTTCTACTTGAGTTTAGCATCTTCTCCTAAAATTGCACTTTTGTACTCTTAGTTGATGTTAAGTGATTTGAAGGTAGATAAATATTGCTCGAGCACATGAGTAGGACGTATTACAAATGATACTTATATCTCTTAATGCTTTTTACTTGTGTATCAAGCAATAAATCATTTTTAGTTATTTATGTATGAAAGTCTAAATTCTTAGTTATCATTATTACACTTTTGTATGATGATGATTTATTCTTTATGCTGAATATATGAATGACTCTTTATGCGATATATCTCTCATGTCGTTTCAGCTAACTTTTTATACGAAATGATCATTATTAAACAAATTCTCTTCTTATCGTAATTGAATGATCTTTATTATCAATTACTTTCAGAAATCATTTTAGATCGCATATATAAACAGTATTCCTGGGATAGTATTAAAGTTAGATGTTTTCTTTGATTATGATAGATTGCATATGATAGTTAGAAGATAGATAAATTTTAGAATAAGTATTTACCCCATAAAACCCAAAAAAGAAAAACATCATCCCATTAGCACAAACATTACAAATAGTTGGGAAATTGATCCCATCATCCCCAGTCAGAGCCACTACTCCAAACGGAAAAAGAGTTGTCCTAAGGTCCAGACCGAGTGGTTATCCCCCTTGTTGGAGTCCCGATTTTTTGAGCCTTTAACAGCAGGTACATGAAAAATCCAGAAAAAGAACATTGGATGGCAGTGAAGTTGATTCTCAAGTATTTGAGAGGTACCACAAATCAAGCAGTATGCTTTGGTGGTTCAAACATTGCTCTACAGGGATATGTTGATGTAGATATGGCGGGTGATAGAGATAACAGGAGGAGCACAACAACATATGTGTTTACTGTAGGTGGAACAACTATAAGTTGGGTTTCAAAACTGCAAAGTGTTGTTGCAATCTCCACAACAGAAGCAAAGTATGTTGCTGCTACAAAGGCTAGTAAAGAAATGATTTGGTTACAAAGGTTTCTGGATGAATTGGGTAAGAAGTAGGAGTTGGGAAGGTTATACAATGACAACCAGAGCACCATACATCTTGTAAAGAACTATTCATTTCATTCCAAGACAAAACATATACAGCTCAAGTATTATTTCATACGGTCAGTGCTGGAAGATGGATAGTTGAAGCTGGAAAAGATACACACTAGCCAGAATCCTAAAGATACATTAACAAAAGTTGTAACAAGGGAGAAAATGAGATTTTGCTAAGTTTCAATTGGTCTTCAAGTATGATGAATAAGATGAGAAACAACCAGGTCCAAAGTGGAGTCATTGTCCAGCAAATGAAGAAGCGGTGGAGTTGCTATAATTAGTCTCCAAGTGGGAGATTGTTGGGTGTGGAGCCTAATTATCTTCTTTGTTTAGCGGTATCACTACATTGGACCCCAATTCATAATGTGGCTGCAACGTCGCCCGTAATATTTACGCTACAGGGGATTTAGGGGGCTAGGGGGGGTGCAGGCAACGATCTTTAGGAGCCAATCTGAGTCATTAATTAGGCGTCGATCTGACGGTAGAAGTTATGTTTAATTTAGGGTGTTTTTGCCCTAGAAGGCAACCCCTCACTATATATGATGTAATTGTATTGCGTCTATGTAGATCTATATTCTGAGTGAGAAAGAGAGAGGAGATGGTGTGAGAGCGAAGAGGGAATTACAACAGATCTGCTGTCGATTGTATTTCTTCAGTTTGCTGTATAATATAAGAGGAAGGACTGGATGTTTATTTGTGGACATAGCCCAAATTGGGTGAACCATGTATATCTGTGTCTCTCTTGTTTTATGTTTTTTTTTGTTTGTATTTCTGCAATATATTTTATGTGTTACATTGCTCTGTAATATATAATTTCTAATAGATTTCTTTTTGGTATGTTTAATAATTATTGTTAAATCAATTAAACAACTATTTTTCAATCAATTGAACAGCTCTGATTTATTTTTGTTGTTCAATCGATTGAGCAACTCTGATTTCTTTTTGATGTGTTTGTTGTTAAATCAATTAAACAAATGTTGTTCAGTCAATTGAATAGCTGCTATTTAGTTAATTGAACAACTCTGATTCCTTTTTTTGTGTGTTTGTTGTTAAATAAATTGAACAACTGTTGTTCAATCAATTTAACAGTTGTTGTTCAATCAATTGAACAACTCTGATTTCTTTTTGTGTGTTTTTTGTTCAATCAATTGAACAGTTGTTGTTCAATCAATTGAACAATTGTTGTTCATTCAATTGAACAACTTCGATTTTTTTTGTGTTTGTTGTTCAACCAATTGAACAGTTGTTGTTCAGTCAATTGAATAACTATGATTTCTTTTTTGGGTGTGTTGTTCAATCAATTGAACAATTGTTGTTCAGTCAATTGAACAGTTCTTATTCCTTTTTTTGTGTGTTTGTTGTCCCATCAGTTGAATAGTTGTTGTTCAATCAATTAAACAACTCTAATTTCTTTCTGTGTGTTTATTGTTCAAACAATTGAACAATTGTTGTTAAATCAACCAAATAATTGTTGTTCAGTCAATTGACGGCTCCAAAAAAAAAAATTTATGTTTGTTGTTCAATCAATTGAACAACTATTGTTCAGTCAATTGAATAGTCGTTGTTTTGTAAAACAAACAGTTATGATTTCTTTTTCTTGTGATCAATAATTGTTGTTCCAATAACTGCACAATTGTTGTTCAATTTTAATCAAGAAACCATTTTTCTCTCCCATGCTTTCCTATCAAAACCATCTTTTTGGATTGAGAATTTTTACCCAAGATAAAAGAAACACAATAATATTAATACCATTATGACTTGTAAAATCTTTGTTTGTTATCTTTATTCCGAAACTGACCTAGTTCATCTATATAATGACTAGCTAAATATATTCTCTTTGGACATATCATAAAATGATTCACTATCTTAATACATGCTGGTTTATCTTTCACACTTTCAATTCATAATTCCCTTTGGTATGATGATATAGGGATAAAATCATAACTTTCATTCGCATTTTTTTACTTCTCATGCCATCCCTAACTCTTAAGGAGTAAATGAGCCTCCCTCCCTTTACAATAAAAATATGGAAATACAATACAAATCTTCTTACAGAGGATATGGGGTCTCATTACAAGCCAGCCTGACATGATCATAAGGATGTAACAAGTGATATTCCATTATGCCTACCACATCAGGGTAATGACCTTCTAGATAGTCAAAGCTATCAGAAGGACAGGAGGTCTCATCACAAGCCAACCTGATCACGTTGTTATATCCTGTTGAATGGCACTATGATTATCTCGTTACCATGCTAGAATAATGATCTCTTTGTATAAATAAACAACCATATGTTGGAATAATACTGAGAGGGGGGGAGGGGGGTGAATCAATATTATCAAATCAATAATCTTTTCATTTTCATTATCAAATTCATATACACTACTTTAGTTAAGGGAACCCGCATGTACACGCAACTGTGTTTAATGCAACTAGCGTGTATCCATTAAACTTATGATTCCGTTAATCAATTATATGTTGATTTTAATCAGTGCATCAGAACTTCATTAACCATATGAATAGTAAATAGGTGCAGTAAAATAGAACAGATCATCACGCATAAGAAGCACACATGAACACCATGATATAAGGTGGAAACCCAATGCAGGAAAAAAACCACCTGCTGTTGTTTTCTTTAATATAAGAAAAGCCGTTTACAATCTTGTACTGGCACAGAATCATACCAGTACGCAAGCACCCACCTGTAGAATGCTACAACCTTCTCTCATTCTCCAGTTTCCCCTTAGCTCTTGTACTAGCCAATCCATTTACTAGTACGTAGGTGCCGACTTACTGAAGGCTCCAACCTTCACTCGTTTTCCAGCTGCTGTTGGAAGGGAGCTCCAACCCCCTGGCTCTTGTACCGGCCAATATGTTTACCAGTATGTAGGCACTGGCCTACAAAAGGCTACAACCTTCTCTTTTCTTCCAAGGACCACGTTTCATAAATTTTCATACTGGATCCATCAATAACTTCAAAGCACAAAATCAATCACCACTGCAATACAACCATCAACCACATCTACATCATCAATCTCTGAATCACCCAACAACTGAATCACTGAAACCCTGTCATCAACACAGTTACCAAAACATAGAGCAGAACCCAAAACTCTGCAACAACAACCAAATCCAATCTAAAACTTCAAATATCATACTTCAAATAGTATACGTGACTCTGATGAGCCGAAACTGCGTGTCTACGCGCTTTTACCAAAGCGACCCCACGTACACATCTACAATTATTAACTCATAACTTTGCAGCTATACCAAACATCAGTCATACCCAGATCATAACATTTATACAATAAAACATGCGTCAATAATTCAGACCTAGTCTATCCATGATCAAACCACTTAATGATAATAAATTCCAAGCCTTATGATCTCGATCCATCATCCATCTTCAACTGCATAGGTGCATCCTTGGTTCAGATCAAGCAAAGCATCACAAACCGATAACCTACATATTGAATCTCACACTTCATCAGATATTCAATACTTGCACACTTGCCTTGTTGGCCTAATGATCTTCTCCTTATATAGATTTAGGCCTCTCTCAATAACATGGTCCAAAACCACGTATAACCAATACCTTGGACCCAATACTTGGGGTCAATATCTCAGACCAAATACCATGGACCAAAACTTAGTTCTCCAACATGTACGCGCCATTTCTTGCGTGAAAGTGTGTGTATACGCATATGCGCCTTTTGTTCTGCTAACCCGTGTGTATACGCACTTTCATCAAGGTTAACCTACGTATACCTCTCTCTGATCATTAATTCTTTGCTCTTGACCTGTTGCACTATGATATGTCATCTAAGTGAGTTGCCATCAAGGACAACACCTGTATCATAATGCCAACAATCTCCTCCTTTGGACTTGATGGCATCAACCACACCAAGTCACTCTCCCCCTTTGAAATCAAGGGCAAAGGGCAGACCAAGATATTCTCTTCCTTGATATACATTCTGGTGTCCATACTCCCTCTAAGTACCTGCTGAAATCTTTGATTGAGCTCCCCCTTTGTACATGCCAATATGTACCAATCCATCCATGCTCCCCTTTAGCACATGCAAGGTCTGCAAAAGCATAACATGACTCTATACATATATTTCCAATGACCTTCCTAAAGATTCATACATACATCAATATCCCAACCAAGTGGGAATACACCATTTTTGACTCATCCACCCAACCAAGTGGGGATATACCAAATGTTTATACATGACTCAAAAACAAGAAACATTACATCATCCATCCCATGCATAGTGGGGTAAAAAAATACATCATATGACTCACAAAGACCAAGGACCTAAACAAGACCATGATAGTTATCAAAAACTATCATACACCATATGATCTACACCATAAGCATATGTCACTAGCATCTAGACCCATAACCTACAATCCATTCTCTTGGTCAAGCAACAATCAGTAGAAAGATGTGTCAATAAGCATCATCGCCATAATTCCAACAATGCATTATTCGAATCATATGCTCCCCTTGAACCTGTGCCAGATGATCACTGTCAAACCCATATCAGACTCTTTTCATCCTCAGTTTGGCCTACTGTTTTTCTTCAAACCAACATATGCGTGATTGTATCCACAGAAACCAACATATGTACATGGATTCTCTTGATGAAACTTGCATATAAGATTCAGAACACTGATGTTCCACATTTTCAGCTTCCTCTGAGTCTGTCATGTCTATATACTCTGCTATGCCACATCTTTCTGGCTGTACTTCCTTTTTCTTCCATATCTTCAACTATGATGATTTTTCTCCTTTTGGTATAGTACCCAAAGTCTTCTCCTGCATTCCTTTGCTATATGTCCAAGCTTGTTACATGCATAACATCTTATATGTTTCATATTCCTTCTGTAGCAGTCAATAGCTTTGTGACCAAACATATTGCAAGAAAAACAATACCCCTTAAAGTACCTGAAATGTGATGATCTCTCTATGTGATGGTCTTGAACCATTCTACTTTTGCATCTAGCTGCAACATGTCCAAAATTATGACATACATAACATTCAACATTATTCATCTGAGAAAATAACTAACTATCACTTCCATAGTTTGGAGTAAAATATTTTCTTTGAAGAATTTCCTTCCTTGGTTGTTGATGGGGTTGTCTTCTCATCTCCTTGTTGATCATTTTAGATTTCTCATTAGAGTTCCTTGCCTCACCTTGAGAGCTAGATTCACCTTCAACAGATTCATAAAAACCAACACCAGTTTTGATAGTAGGTAACCTTTGACTATTAAGAATATCATCCAAAATCTTACTATTGCCTTGAAATTGTAATACTTTATCCTTTTCTTCTAATTTACCTTTCAAGATATTTATCTCAACCTGATGTTGTTCTTCCTTTTCTAGACATTGCTTCTTCAAAATTTCTGTAGACTTTCTTCCTTCTTCCACTTTTTTCCTTATTTTGAGAATCTCTTTTTCTTGTTCTTCATTCAACTCCTGCAACACTTGACGAACTCTGAAGGCACATTCCAGTTGAGCTTTTAAGCTAATAATTTCTTCTTTGAGGGCACTCTCCCTTTTGCTAAATAGATCTTGTTGATCGACAATTTTATCTGATGCTTCATTTGATTTTTCATCTACAATCTGAGGTGATTCAGAATTTGAATACTTGCTTCCACCTAATGGCAAGTTATCCCTATTCCTTTGAGTTGTCTTCTTCTTCTGACGCACTTTCTTTCCCATTGTTCTATGGATCCTTCAAGCGATCAAGCTTCTACCAAAGTACCTGCTCTGATACCAATTGTTGGAAATAATACTGAGAGGGGGGGGGGGTGAATTAGTATTATCAAATCAATAATTTTGTCATTTTCATTATCAGATTCATATATGCTATTTCAGTTAAGGGAACCCGTGTGTACACGCAACTGTGTTTAATGCAACTAGCATATATCCAGTAAACTTATGATTTAGTTAATCCAGTATATGTTGATATTTAATCAGTGCATCAAAGCTTTATTAACCATATGAACAGTAAACAGGTGCAATAAAACAAAATAGATCATCACACATAAGAAGCACACATGAAGACCATGATATAAGGTGGAAACCTAATGCGGGACAAAAACCACCTGCTGTTGTTTTCTTTAATATAAGAAAAACCTATTTACAATCTTGTATTGGCACAGACTCATACCAGTACGCAAGAACCCACCTGCAGAAGGCTACAACCTTCTCTCATTCTCCAGTTTCCCCTTAGCTCTTGTACTAGCCGATCCGTTTACTAGTACGTAGGCGTCATCCTACTGAAGGCTCCAACCTTCACTCATTTTCTAGCTACTACTGGAAGGGAGCTCCAACCCCCTAGCTCTTGTAATGGCCAATATGTTTATTAGTACATAGGTGCTGGCCTACAAAAGGCTACAACCCTCTCTTTTCTTCCAAGGACCATGTTTCATAAATTTTCATACTGGATCCATCAATAACTTCAAAGCAAAAAATCAATCACCACTGCAATACAACCATCAACCACATCTACATCATCAATCTCTGAATCACCCAACAACTGAATCACTGAAAGCTTGTCATCAACATAGTCACCAGAACATAGAGCAGAACCCAGAATCTGCAACAACACCCAGATCCAATCTGCAACTTCAAATATCATACTTCAAATAGTAAACACGACTCTGATGAGCCGCAACTACATGTATATGCACTTTTACCAAAGAGACCCCACGTACACATCTACAATTATTAACTCAAAACTTTGCAGCTATACCAGACATTAGTCATACCCAGATCATAACATTTATACAATAAAACATGTGTCAATAATTCAGATCTAGTCTATCCATGATCAAACCACATAATGATAATACATTCCAAGCCTTATGATCTCGACCCATCATCAATATTCAACCGCATAGGTGCATCCTTGGTTCAAATCAAGCAAAGCATCACAAACCCATAACCTGCATACTGGATCTCACACTTCATCAGATATTCAATACTTGCACACTTGCCTTCTTGGCCTAATGATCTTCTCCTTATATAGGTTTAGGCCTCTCTCAATACCATGGTCCAAAACCACGTAGAACCAATACCTTGGACCCAATAACTGGGGTCAATACCTCGGACCAAATACCGAAATACCATGGACCAAAACTTAGTTCTCCATCATGTACGTGCCTTTTCTTGTGCGAAAGTGCGTGTATACGCATATGCGCCATTTGTTCTGCTAACCTGCGTGTATACGCACTTTCATCAGGGTTAACCTGTGTATACCTCTCTCTAATCATTAATTCTTTGCTCTTGACCTGTTGCACTATGATCTGTCATCTGAGTGAGTTGCCATCAAGGACAACACCTGTATCATAACTCTGAGTGAGTTGCCATAAAGGACAACACCTATATCATAACTTTGAGTGAGTTTCCATCAAGGACAACACCTGTATCATAATGTCAACACCATCTAAATACTAAATAGAGGATTTTGGCTTATTTTTGGGTTAAAAAGCAACCCTGTCGAGGCTATGAACGCTTGATGGCAATAGTGGCTCTGCTTATGGTATTGAAGTTCTATGTTACATTTCCAATTATTCTTTATCCCATTATTTCCTATTGATTCATTTCTAAAGGTTAATTTACCATTTGAACAACGTTTATAACTATATTAACCAATATGCATGGTAAACTATACTTTTATATGAATTATATCAATATTGTCTGATCAATCGATACCAGTAGTCTTTATCATCTATCACCTGTCATGCTTTCATCATATTTTTCCATCTAAGGAAACATCTCTTCTCATAATGATCAATTCTATGTTATACTCCTTTTGCGGTCATTTCCCAGCTTCACGATTTGTACTGCTCTGACCATTTTTGTCATATTTACGCCGCTCTGACTATTGTCTTGCCTCGTTTATGAATCCCCAACATCCTTTCCATTTTTCCTATGCTTTATGGTCGTTGACACCCTTTTCTAATTGGAGGGGGCAAGGTGTGCATTATGGGATATCATCCGTAGTAATTACTGAACTCTGCCATAACTTGTTGATTTGACAAAATATTATTATTGCATTTATAAAAAAAAAAAAAAAATGATTGAAATCTTTGCATGCATCTTATCTGTTATTGTTTAAAACTAAAACTATGGATTCAAGAAAATTGCATGAAAAGTAGTGAATTGTTTACAGGAGAACAATAAGTATGGGGGGGAACTCTTAGAAGAGGCTTGAGCAACTCGCAAATGCAAACAATTGTTCACACAAGATGTGCTTGCATGGATTCCACCTTTTGCATCAATTTCGACATTAGCTCAGCCTACATCAGCTTCAACAAATTCTAGTCCATACATGTCATTCCATATTTTTTTCGAAGGTAAAACTTGAGGTAAAATAGCATAAGTTTCTCATTTATTAAAAATTCAGGAGAATTTCATGAAAATCCACTGAGCATTATTTATCATCATTCATTCCACATCTCTACCACTTCCCACTTTTCAAAGACATCGAATCTTTCAGTTTGGGGGAGAGCTAATTTACTTCATTTATTTATTATGATCATACCATCATCCATCGATTTCCTTATTCATTCTCAAAACCTTCCTTATTCCATGTTGTTTTACACAAGCATAGATTTCAACAACAATTGTAGCAACCACCTCAATTTGTTTTCTAGTATTGCATGAGGGCATGCTAATTCTCGAGTTTTGGGGAGGAATTACTACACATGATGGATGTTTTCTACTTTCTTTCTCATTTAAGGCATACAATTTCATTTTTATACAATGCATACATTGATTTGCGTATATCTTTAAAACTATTAACTAAATTCTTGTGCTTTTTGGACAGAAAAGAGATATCATTAAAATACACAAACCTAGAAATTTTCAAGTTAAATTAGTTTGTAGAATTTCAGAAATCATGCACTGTCACCTATAACCCATTTTCTTATATCTCATGATCCATGCATCAAAACGATCTGATCTTTGGATTCGAGAAGCATTAATGTAGTATAAATTTGCTTGCAAAACTTTAGCAAAATTTGGTTTGTAGTTTTTGAGAAAATGGCTAATGAAGTTTGTCGTTACTTGTATCATATTTCGCTGCAACTTTGCATACATATAGTTGAACTTCAATGCAAAAATTGTTACGCCTTCATCAAAATTGCTAAATTCGAATATTCATTATTTGAGGAAGAAGTCATTTGTTCCATCAATTTCTTAAGTTGGGATGAACATTTTTGTATTATAGCTTGGTTAATACAGAGGCTTTGGGTTGCATGAGGACATGCAACATATTCAGTTTGGGGGTATGTTGAGCCACTAATTTTTCATTATTATTATCACTTTTTAACGTCTATTTCATCCATTTCTACCATCTTTATCACATAATTTATCATAAGTTATCATATAATTCCATCTTATAATTATTTATGCTCTTATGGATAAATACTATTCTTTCTCCTTCATTTTTAATATATTGAATATTATTATGCATTATTTTTCCAGTGATGGTTTATTAATGAATTTTTTATAACATCACTCACGTTTTAGCCTCCAAGATTTTTTCCCAGATTGCAAATTTCATTTCCATCTCATAATCAAATATTTCAACTCATAAATTTGGTGGGATAAGAAGTGACATTTTTTCTTTAAATATTTCGAGAAAATGAAGATGAATCTAAAAAATCTAAGACATGGGTTTTGTGAAGAATGGACCAAACCAATTTTGTTGTGAACAGTTTTCCATAATTTGGCTTGGATTGAGAGAAATGCAAGGTTCTCTAAAGGTGATTTTCTCAGATTTGTTGTTGCGGTCGTTTTCCAAATTCTCCCAATTGCAATACCATATTCGACTTATTCCAACAGAATCATGATGGGAATATATTTTAGGTATGATCTTGTTTATTGATATTATGTAATCAATCCAAAATTTTAATGGAAATCATTTTGTAATCAACTTTGTTGTAACTTCCCTTTGCTCTTTATGTATTTAAATGAAAACACAGATCAAAGAGAGGGGGGATAATGGGGGGGATAATTAGGAGATAGGATATGGGATATTATTAGATATGTAGAAGAAGAGATAAGAGATGAGAGATGGGAGATGAACAATTGTTGAATTTGAGTAAAGCTAAGAACTTCATTATGTTGTAATTACTTCTCTCAAGGTAGAACTGAGTCTTAGGCATTTGGGCCCACTACCTTGGATGAGGTGTTTCCTTGAACATGTAAGTTAGTGTAGTTATGTGTTTGTTTATTTGAATTTCAATTGTCATTCCTTAAAGTAGATTTTCTTTCTTTTAACTAATTTGTTGCTCATTGCATTTTCCATATTTGTTATTTTAGCCAATTTCTAGATTTCATTCAATTTACTGCTTTGGATTGGCATTTGAATATATTGTTGGGTACAATAGATTAAATTTTTTATTCAACAATGTGTGGTTTAATTTAGCAATGATTCAAATTGTGTGATTAGCATAATTGTTTTTCCTATCATTTACTTTCTTCCTTTTAATTTTAGTTTTATTATTCAATTCTTACATTTTATTTATTGTTGAATGAACTTGATAGTATAGAACACAATCATATAGAACCAGTATTAGTTGTTGGTATTTTTTATGCATATATTTTGTCAATTGCCTTGAAATAAAAAGATGCTCCTTGGGTTGATAATTAATGTCCAGGTAATTGGTTGTTTTTATTAAGCAGTTAATTTTAACCAACAGTAGGGATCGTTGCAATGTTGGATATGTGGCAAATATCATTGAAAGAAGGATTTTCCATTGTACGAGGGTGGTAGGCCTCAAATCTATAGTGCTCAAGAGGCACATATAGTTAGGGATGTTCGTCATAGCATTCCTCGAGTTTATGCAGCCATGGAAAAAAAGCAAGTAGATCATGAGACATCCATTATTGAGATGGAAGGTAAGCTATGTGGTTGAGTTGTTCCTATTTTCATTGATCCTAGATCTAATTGTAGTTATGTTAATCCTGACCTGGTGGATAAGTGTGGCTTCAGAAAAGAAGTTCATGCAAAGTCTTGGTTGGTGCAATTTGCTACATGTACTAAGAAAAGAGTTAGTCAATGGGTAAGATATTGTCTATTTGAGCTTAATGGTATGCCTACAACAACACATCTAAATGTACAACAACTTGGATCATATAGTATGATTTTGGGTATGGATTGGTTATATCTTCACTGGACCAAAGTAGATTGTTATGACAAGTCTACTAAGTGCTTGGATGATAATGGGGAACAAAGAATCTTGCAGGGAAAGAAGAATCCTACATTGGTCAGGATGGCCACAACTATCTAGGCCAAGCATAGTTGCAGGAAGTAGAATTTTCTATTGAGTTAGTACTAGGAGAAACACCAACATCAAAACCACCTTATAAGATGAGCACACTAGAGTTAGTAGAGCTGAAGTTGTAGCTGAAGGAAATGCTTGATAAGGGATACATTAGGACAAGTGTATCGTCTTGGGACACACCAATATTGTTCATGAAAAATAAGGATAATCCCCTTATATTGTGCATTGATTACAGGAAGCTGAATAAGGTGTTGATCAAGAACATGTACCCAATGCCGAGGATTTATTTCGTGTTTTATCAGTTGGAGGGAGCATTAGTCTTCTCGAAGATTGATCTGAGATTAGGATACCATGATGTACACAATAAGAAAGTGTTGTAGAAACTACAACCATTCTCCAAAATGTTTCCTTAGCTTCATTTTGGAGCCTCCCTTCCAAACTTCACAACAGCTTCCCTTGCTTCGTCAAGTTCACCAGCTTCAATGTTTTGCTTACACAAAGGCAGCAGGTCGATCATAGCTTGATGCATTCCCCTCACAGGTTGTTCACCTGGACTTGGTCCAGCTGCAGGCTGAGCAACTTCCCCAAGAAAATTGTGCATTTCTGGAGGGAAACCAACCTTCTCTCTAAAACTTGCACAATCCTGTCCAGAAGCCTGTTGGGCTCCAATATTGCACAATCTTGCCAGTCAACACTCCCAGCAAGAATTATGAAATTTTCCCCTGCAGGGATGATCAACCTAGAATTTGTGCAAATATGGGCAACAGTCAGCTGCTCTGCCCATAAATTACACAAATCTCCTGAGCAACCAGCCCAGATCCCAGCCAAAAATGGACATTTTTCTCCAGCAATCGAGCAGTCTCTTGCATGTGCAGCTCAGTTGATCGGTTCCCCTTAGGACCGAGCAAAACTGACATGCGTGCATGGGATGCTTCTCCCAAGGCAGCATGCAAAGGCATCCCTTGTTTCAGGGATCTATGTTTAGTAGTTGGAGGTTACATGCAAGGATCATTTCAGAAACCTCCCACAAAGTGTCGCTTCCCTAGATTTGTGGCATGCACATCACAAGCTCAATGTTATCAAAAATCATCAATCGAACATTGCAGATCTCACTCCTCACATCAACCTTGTAGCTGTGACATCCCACATCACATCTAGGAGCAGTCGACACATTTAGCTCAATAGTTTTGGGGTAAGCCCGCTTCCCATCCCTTGTGTTTCATTTTTGTCACTTTTTATGTCTTCGCTTGTATGAGTATTATTTGCTTTATTTCTTTGAATGCCTACTGTCGTTTACATGTAGATTAGCTTGTCCTAGCATTGTTTCACTTTTATTCAATGTCTTACTACTTTTGCACGCATGAAACTATTTTCCATGAATAGTCGTCGATTCAGTGACTCGTCTCACCCACATGCATGTCGTTCCATTTTTTGAATCTCTCATTCACCATTTTCATGCATGATCATTTGCTTATGCTTACACTCAATATCAACATGTGTTCATACTCACATTCACTTTCAGTTGCCCATCGACAAGTTTGGCCAACCTCGGCCCAGACTCTACCTCACCAAGAGCCTCACCAAGACAGCATTGCGCAATCCTGAGAGGGAAAGCTTTGACTTCCTCCCTAAAAATGTGAATTTCTGCCGAACAACTATTCCCCGGGCCTATTTTACATAATCCTAAGGGACAGTGACTAATGGCCAAGAAAATTGTGCAATGCAGTCATAAGTCTAAGACCATTGGCAATTGAGATTGTGCATTGTGCAATCCCAGCAGTCAGTAGCTAGACTAGACTGTACATTAGCAGTTCCAGTAATTTGTCAGTCTCCCAATAGCCCAGACTGTGCCTTGTCCAGTCTTGGAAATTGGTCTCGGAACCTCCTAGCCGAATGTGCGCAACCTTCATGATTAGTCACACATGTATGTTGCAAGTCAGTTCTTAAGTACATTTTGGTTTTCGACTGACACATTTCTTGCCATGAGTGTTTCCATTTCCCAAGTATTGTAGGTGCTCATCTACCTCTCAGCAGTGCAGGTACAATGGTTTCCAAGAGAGCAGAGTCAAAGACACCGTTCAGAGAAAACCTGGAGATGTAGTCGATCAAGTGTCTATAAGCTTGCCTACTCACAGAGACATCAAGTTGTTCATTGACAAGGACATCAAGATATCACAACAGTAGCATCATAGCAAGCAACATCATGAACAATAACTGAAGGTAGCATACCGAATGCAGTGAACACAGCGAATGTAAGAGGAAGGTTGTTACAACACAAAGGTAGGACAAAGTTGCAAGATCAAGTAGATCCACTGATAATGAAAGCAACTTTGAAGACTCAAGCTATGAGGTGACGGCGTGACATGAAGGTCACAAGAAGATGGAGAATGGAACAAAGAAGGAGTTTCATGTGCTAAAGCAACATCTCAAGGAAGAACATGAAGCTGCACAAACAGACAAAGGAGTTGCAGTAGGATCAGGAACAACAGTGGGCGCAACGTGCACTCATGGATGAAACTATGCTCGTACAAGTTAAATATCAATCCCAGTAGCTAACACAGAGCAAACATGGTGAGCAGTCTTGTTGATCGCATGCAAGGGATTCAATAGCATACATGTCATTGTGCGAGTGCATGCAATCCAACCCATTCAACACACTCACCAAGGCAAAGACAAGAAGAAAGTCCAACTAGAGCTGAACATGTACTTTGGCAAGCTGATGGGCATGACCACCAACACACACTTGAAGATCAGCACAGACACTATGCATCAATGTGTTTCCAAATCAGCTGCACTGAGAAGACCATGTGCATGTTAGCATATGAGTTGGATGAAGGGGCCAAACCAATGCACTAGTTGCAACGGAGGCAAGAGTTTGCTTCAACAAGATGTCACCATGAGGTGCATGCACACCATCACGGACAACCAAGCTTGGCACCAACTCACCACTTTCACCATCACAAGATTGTCAAAGAGTTAGTCTCATCACAGTGGACCGAGTGTCAGTGATGTCTTGGAAGGCTTGCTCAAGCCATGTTGTATCACTTGAGTACATGTGCATTGTAATGTTGAGTCATGTCAAGTGTAAGTCAAGTGTCAATAGTTGGATGTAACATTCATAGAGTAGGTGAAGACTCATGAGGGTAGTTGAACTGTCACAAAGGGGAATGTCAAGGGTCACCCCAACCTTTGCTATAAATAGTCCCTCATAACTTATTGTATAGACTTTTGGTTAGCCAATATTTTGATAAGGCTATCTTGGAAAGAGCTTGGATAGTATTATAACGTGCCTTGGCTTCTCCACTACATGAAGTTGGTTCATCTCTTTGGAGTAGCAAGCAGATGTGGCTATAACGTTCCACTGTTGGGGCTTGTGGGTTTACATGGATGTATTGTATGATGGGGACTTACACTTATTTATATAATAAGAGCTAACACGTTTTCACATATGTATTGTATCTATTGTAAGACTCATCTTTAACACTTGTAATGCATGTTTCTTTAACCTGTGTTCTACATCCGAACTGATTCATTTGTTGTAATGCATAATCTATTAATGGAAATGTGTTGTATATGTTGTTAATGTTGTCTCGTCCGTGTCAATTGCTCTATCGGACATCAGACGGAGCTTTCACATGAACCTTGTTGTAACAATCGGTGAACTCGTTTGGACTGATCTGTTAGTGTTGTACATGTTATCTTACCTTGTATGTTGTGACTACCACATCCGAGTGGAATAATTCGTCAGAAGCTATGTATATCCTATGCATTATGTGTTCCTAGTTGAGTTGGGACTGATCCCTTTCAACCTGGAACTCACCTTCACCCTCATCTCAACCCACCTATGTTCGAACCTCTCATACACCTTCCTTGACTCACTGCAGCAGTCACACCCTTGCTACTGATAGAGTTATCCTACTTTCCTTTGTGTGACAGCGCGATCAAGGCATTTCTTTACGAACCACTATTGGGACTCTTACACCAAACAGTCTGAGGTCTAATTGGGACTTCTTACTGGGGAGATCCCCTTACATGATGGTGGATCCAACAATGTCAACATTTTGGTGCTAGAAGGAGGACCAGATGACAAGCTGAGTCCTCACATCTATTTTGAATCTCTTCACATCTATCATGACTAACTACTATGTCACTCTTCCAGAAGGTATGCCTTATGGAAACAATTTCATCATTCCAAAAAGGATCTCAGATAACATGTCTCATAAAACATTTTATGGTGGAGGCTATGTAGCCTTGGTAATGCATGTGGTCGGCATTGTAGGCTCATGTGAAAGACATGGATTCTTTGAGGAATACATGACTTGTGTGTTGTTCATCTCCATGTTTTGAGGGCACCCAATGCACTTGTATGCCATGCTACACAAAATATATTCATTCTCTTGCTCATCTGGTCACAGAGATAGACCATGCTTTCAATCACTATGATCGTAAAGCACTGAACAAAGAAACTCTAAAATTATGAAAACGCACCCGATGAATCCGTTGAATAGTTTCACACAAGATTTTTTAATCCTACATATCGATTCCTAAAAGATGATATTGGTTGCGAATTTCTTAATGGAAGATTTGAGTTTCTTCTTCACATATCTGAACCCCACTCAACACACTTTGGTGATGGAGCTGTGCAATCAAAGGCAGACATAGTTGTTGTCACAAGTGAATCTCTACCTTCACCTCACCAAATAGCTCCACCACTACGGAGTGATGTGGGAGATCATGCACATGCTTTTGTTAAACTATCACACTCTCCCACCCCACCTGCTCTTGATATTTGTGCAAATTTGGCTAGCAAGCCTGTTGGTTGTCACGTGAACTCTTTGCCTCAACCTCTGTCATCGCATTCTGTTGATCCTTCGGATTGTACTATCTTGTGTTCTCCCATTGCGGACTCCTCACCTGTTGTGAACGAGGATCAAGCTGTCAAAGGAGTTGGTGATATGCAACAAACCTGTGCCATCATTCATGATGAGTGTGTGTGGGAATCTAAAGAAGAACTCGTAGTGAAGGATGACTCCCTTCCAGCTGCACCTCATCCACTTCATCTTGACATCCCTTGTGATTTTGCCACTCCTAATTTCCCTTGTGAAAACCTATTTCTGCATGCTTCTACTTCCGATCATTTATAGGACACGTTGGATGTCAGTTTTTCATTACAATGTGGAGAGGACACATCTCCCTCAGAAAATACGTTCAATTTGTCAGTTATCTTTCTTGAAAACACAAAGGGTGAACATCTTTGATTATCATCTACCCCTCTGTCCGATTCATCAAATCATGAGGATGTCGATGAAGGTCTCAAATTTTCTGATCTTGGTTTTTGCAATCTATTCACTTCCTCATCCGATCATGATGTTGATTCAACCATTGTTAATCTATCCAAGACACTAGTCTACAATGATATATCTATAAATGAAGTCAAAACCCCCTAGACTATTGAGGTAGTTCAACTCAAGCTGATGGTTATGTCAAACCCTCGCTATGCTGAGGTTGGTTTCACTTCCGGTCAGGTAATTGTTGAAACACTCAAGTCTCCTCATCACTCTTTTCTTTGCATACAAGATCAACCAAACACCTAGATTTCGCTTCCTCCACTCAGACTACATGATCCCATCATTCATGCATTAGAGGAATCTTACACAGTAAGCACACATGCACAACATAAGTGGTCTACCTTTCTCACATTTCCTTGCATGTCAGAGTCAAGAGACTGAATACACTCAACATCTACATGCGGTGTAGCACAACATCATGGCAGCACCACAGAATGCATGTCATGCACTTTCACTCATCTTTGTTCTGTGGTCACTTATAATCTTGAAGTGTGTTTGCCTTCACTATTATATCCTTCTTGTTTGTTGGTTTGCACAACTGTCTTGTTCGTGAACCATGCCTTCACCAACATGGGTCAACCAATGCGCCAATGGCTATATTGTAAGTATCACTTCACGTGATATGACCCATGCACTATTAGCTTAGGAGTAGGAGTAGTGTTTTCTTTTGAGTTTTTTTCTTGCATTCTTGATTGCTTACTTGCTTTGTTTGTTTGTCTACTTGCTTGTTTTCTTACTTACTTTGCTTTTTGTTTTGCTTCTACTTTTTCTCTGCTTTGTTGTTTGTTAATTCTCTTGTTTCATTTCATAGGATAGTTTCATATGAAACCATGTATGACTCTTGAAGCAAGCTAGGTAAAGTACAAGAGGACTTGTGATCTTATCGCTACTTGCTTATCTGTCATCCTGCCTCTGTATGAAGAACTTGTTACTTTCAGTCCATGATATGTCGATGGAAAATACGTATTGTTCGAAGTGAACCTTGGTAAAAACATAATTCTTGACTAGTGTCACCTACTCTAGTCGGTTGTTTTTGGGTTAACCCTTGTCAGCTCAGTCAAGTAGAGTAAGGTGAGGGGGGGAACCTTAATAGGCATGTTAGAGGTATATTAAACTACTTCTCTGCAGGAACAACCTCTTCTTCTCTCAATAATTTAGGATACCTCTTCTGCCTATGAAATGAATAAGTGTTATGCACAGTTAAAAAATGAAAAAATGAAAGTGAAAAAAATTCAAAATGAAAATGAGTAAGGTGAAAGAAGAGAAAGGCTTCCTGCACAAGGAGGTGATGTAAGTAAATCCGTTGGGGCACTGACCAGGCTCGCTGGAAGCAGAGCCATGCTTGTGTTCCTATGTGACTCCATCGAGGTATTGTCCAGGCCTGCTGGCAGCGGAGCAACACTAGAGCTGAAACTAAGATTCTGACGACTATACTTCTTCTGCATCAATATACCTCTCAACCCCAATCGAAACAATTGTGTTTCCTTGGCTTGGAATGTATATCAATCGACCAAGAGCTTGGCAGATGCTACATCTTACAATCAAGCTAGTGTGGAAACCAAGAGGAGCTAAGAAATAAATAATACTTCCAGAGGTGTTAGACTTGCTTTTCACGAACAAGGTCCATTTGGAGAGCTGGAGTTATACCAATGTGTTGCCAAGTGTTGTAGCGGCTACAACCACCCTTGAAATTTTTGCCTTAGCTTCATTTTTGAGCTTCCCTTCCAACCTTCACAACAGTTTTCCTTGCTTCATCAAGTTCACTAGCTTCAGTTTTTTCTTGCACAAAGGAAACCTGTCAATCACAACTTGATGCATTCCCCTCATAGGTTGTTCACCCAGACTTGGTCCAACTACATTTTGAGTAGCTTCCCCCCAAGAAAATTGCACATTTTTGGAGGGAAACCAACCTTCCCTCTAGAAATTGTGCAATCCTGTCTGGCACCTTGCTGGGCTCCAAGATTGCGCAATCCTACCAATCAACATGCCTAGCAGGAATTGCACAATTTTCCCTAGCAGGGTTGCTCATCCCATAATTTGCGCAAATTTGGGCAACAGTCAGTTCCTCTGCCCAAATATTGCACAAATATCCTGGGAAAGGAGCCCAGCTCCCAGCCAGAAATGGGAGTTTTTCTCCAGCAGTCGAGTAGTCTCTTGCATGTGTAGCTGAGTTGATCGACTCCCCTTGGGACCAAGAAAAATTGACTTGCATGCATGGACTTCTTCTCCCAAGGCAACATGAAAAGGCATCCCTAGTTTCAGGGATCTATGTTTAGCAGTTTGAGGTTACATGCATGGATCATTTCATAAACCTCCCACCAAGTGTTGCTTCCCTAGATTTGTGGCATGTGCATCACAACCTCAATGTTATAAAAACTCATCAACCAGATGTTGCAGAGCTCATTCCTCACATCAACCATGTAGCTCTGACATCCCACATCACATCTAGGAGTAGCCAAAAGATTCAGCTAAGTTGTTTTGGGGCAAGCCCACTTCCCATGCCTTGTGTTGCATTTCTGTCGCTTTTCATGTCTTCGCTTGTATGAGTATTGTTTTCTTGATTTCTTTGAATGCCTACTATCGTTTACATGTATATTAGCTTATCCTAGCATTGTTTCAGTTTTTTTCAAAATCTCACTATTTTCATATGCATGAAACTATTTTCCACAAACCATCGTCGATTCAACTACTTGCCTCACCCACATGCATGTCGTTCCATTTTCTGAATCTGTCATTCACAATTTTCATGCATGATCATTCGCTTATGCTTACACTCAGTATCAGCATGCATTCACACTCACATTCACTTTCAGTTTCCCGTCGGTGAGTCTAGCCAGCCTCGACCCAGACTCTACCTCACCAAGACAACATTGCACAATCCTGAGAGGGAAGACTCTCCCTTCCTCCCCAAAAATGCACATTTCTGCCGAGCAGTTGTTCCCCAGGGCTATTTAGTGCAATCCTAAGGGACAATGATTGCTGACCAAGAAAATTGTGCAATGCAATCACTGAGCCTGCAACCATTGCCAGCTGAGATTGTGCATTGTGCAATCCCAACAGTCAACATCCAGACTGGACTATGCATTGTGTAGTTCTAGAAATCAATCAATCTCCCAGTAGCCCAGACTGCGCCTTATTCAGTCTTGGTAGCCAATCTCCCAACCTCCTGACTAAAAGTGTGCAACCTTCATGATCAGTCACACATGTATGTTGCAAGTCAGTTCTCAAGTACATTTTGGTTTCGAATGACAAATTGCTAGCCATGAGTGTTGCCATGTCCCTAGGTATTGCAAGTGCTCATCTACCTCTCAGCAGTGCAGGTACAATGGTTTCCAAGAGAGCAGAGTTGAAGACACCGTTTAGAGCACATCTGGAGATGCAATCAATCAAGTGTCTATGAGATGGCCTACTCACGGAGATATCAAGTTTTTCATAGACAAGGACATCAAGATATGATAACAAAAACATCACAACAATCAGCATCATGAACAACAGCTGAAGGCAACATACTGAATCCAGCCAATGTCAGAGGCAAGACAAAGTTGCAAGATCAAGGAAATCCACTGATAATGAAAGAAACTTTGGAGACTCATGGTGAAATATGGAAAAAAGAATATCCCAATTTAATTTGTCCTTGAATTAAATTGTGAATTAAAATCGAATTTAGTCTTAATAGCTACTTGGAAATAATAAATTAATTTGTTTCAAACTAATTGGTTGGAGAAATTCTAGTTAGAAGTATTTGTGAAGTCATGCAAGAATCATCCCTTAAATTAAGGAGATAAGATTGAGTTACATTTGACTTGTAATTAGTTAACTTAGTTTACCAAGTTAAGTCCAATTAAATTAGTTCCAAACTATTTGAGGAACTAATAGAGAGTTAACAATCAGTTGATGCATGCATGCACTTGACTAGTGCTACTCCAGTTAACTGAAGATTCCCTCATCAAAAATTTGTGTGTGTCTATTCTGAGAAAGACCCAATTGAGATTAAATTCAAGGACAATGTACTATCTATTTCATGTGTTTTCTTATAAAGAAAACTCATGCATGCAGTCAAGGGATCATTCCTTGAGGATTACGCAGTTCTAACAGCGTGTGAGAAAGAGTTTCCACTTGGTAACAGAAGATCATCCACAAGGAATATCGCAAGGAAATAGGAGCTTGGAGGGCAGAGAAGAAGGTTGGATAAAAGCCAAGATTTCCTATGAGCATATGTGAGGATTGTATTGAGAGCTGGCTAGCTGTGAGAGCTAAGGCTTTGTATAATTCCTATGTATTTCCACCTTGTATGATAATACAGATATTGGGGTTTTTAGCTGAGGCTTTCCCCAAAGTATTTTCATGTGTATTGTGCGATTGATTCTTCATCTTATGGTTATATTGTTCAGCTCGATCTTTAAGATTCCTAAATTTGATAGTAGAAGTAGGTTATAGTATTCGGCATTGATTTACATTACATTATCAGGTTAACCTACTATCATATTTTCTACATCGTATTAGAGCTGGATTTGTAGATAGAAATTTTTGCATTGTATCAGAGCTGTGAACAGTATACTGAGAAGATAATTTGAAGTTTGAAGTTCGGGGTCGCAGGTGCAAATTGAATTCATATCATAATTCAAGGTTGGCCAATGGCATTCTATGGCTTGAGACTCGAGTATGCCTTGGAAGGTAGCTCGAATTAAATAACATGGAAAGATAGAATGGAGGCTATATTAGAAGACAATGGCTTGCAATATTTCATTGATCAATAACTCCCAAAGGCATATTGAACTAATGCACAAGAGTTGGCCGAGTGGAAGAAGTGTGTGGCGAACGTGAGATGGATCATCCTTGAGGGAGTTCGAGACCATATTGTCTCGTGTCTTCATCTGAAAATCACTCGTGATGATCTCAGTTAAATAATTAATGAATGAATGTATTACAGACTCATGTGCTGGTGTGTGTCTATGTTATTTTAGGCAACAGATCGATCAGATTGAAAAATACACAGACACTAGAAAATGGAAAACAATAAGGGAAACACAGTAAGAAAATACAAGAACACAGCACATCAATAAGGAGTTCACCCTATTCTCCATGGCTACGTCTCCGGTCTAGCTTTCAGTGGTGGCATTCTTTTATTGTGTCTTTAAAGCAGAGATTTACAATGAGAAGCTCAACTTGAGTCTCCTAAAATGGATAATGCTTGGTAGGGTGGTTCTTGGATTCCCCAAGCCACTAGAGTGCACAGACTCTTTCCTTACCAAGTCTCAACCTCTTTGGTCTTCAATGGGATGAGTTCAATGTGGTGCTCAATTCCCAACTGATGTCCTCATAGGGATCGCTTGAACCTTTCAAGCCTTCTGTCTGCTTGATGCTGCCTTACGCTGCAGGTTAGCTAAGCTCTTTGTTTCTTTTCTACCTCTTTCTTTACTGTCTCTCTCGTCTTTTTTCCATTGTTCTCTTCTCTGACTCTTCCTATTCTGTTTTATGTCTGTTCATGGCTTAAAGCCAATCTGTTCTTGACTGTTCGCTTCCTCTTCCACCCCTTCGGATTGCCTATTGTTGTTCGTTTGGAGTTCCCTGCCTCTGCGTCATCACCAATGCCCACAGGGAAGTGGCCACTTATCCTCTCACAAATTGTGCCAGCTATTCCACAATGGTTCGATATTTCGGTTACGCTGTGTAATGATTCATCCACCAACTCAGTAGTCAAGTTGGACTTCAAACTTTTATATGTCACAGCTTAATTCCCCCGTCAAATTTGGTTTCCCATTCGGCGCAATCTATGCCTTCAGATTTGGAGCCCCCGGATCCTATGGTGTTTGCTCTTATCACGCGGTTGACTTGCTCGACCGTTAACCCATGATGAGAGGCAGTTTTCTCTCTCATCCGTCAAACACGCGTCATGCAATGTATGGAATCACTCATTTTCTACCAAATCTGCTTACTGCCCAATATGCCTCCGATATTCTGCCAGTTTTGAAGTGCGAGGCCCGCCTTTTGCTTTAGCACTTTCCCTACAGTCTCCCAGCTTCCCATGTTACCAAGCGCTCGGGGACTTTCCTTCTCAAGGGGTTTTTCCCAGCGATGCATGATTAAGCACTAATTGCACATTAGAAATGGCCTCTGTCTTCCGATCCGAACTTCCTAACTACCAATTTGCATCCTGCGCAATCTCCATGGGCCTCGGTCAGCGCACTTTGGTCGATGTCCTCATCATTCCTTGCTAGCTACAAACTACCACTGTCCAGAGGTTTTCCTGATAGCTCTTTGTTCATAAATTTTTTAAGTCTATCTAATTTGATACAGTCATAACACTTTGCTATTTTTCATGGATCCAATTCAGATCAAATCTCCATGGGAAGGATACTCCATTTTCAATGTGCAAGACATTAAAGGACCTCTACTAGAAAAGTAGCGACTAGATGAAATTGGCACTCAAGGATAAGCTTCAAAGAATCAAGATGAAGAAGGGCGATAATATTTCCTCATATCTAAACAAGCTCACTCCCTGTGAAGATGAGCTTGGCAATGTGGGAATAACTACTACTGATGATGATATGGTGAGCCTCGCTCTCCTTGGCCTTCCAAAGAGTTGGAATAGCTACCAAGACTCTGTGAATGGAAGGGAGAAACTATTGGATTGGGAATGGCTGTGGTTGAATCTTATGCGAGAGGAGATCAGGAGGAGCACACGAGATGGTTCTTCATCCAAGAATGATGATGACGAAAATCTAGCCTTAGCAAGTAAGGCAAGGAAAAGGAAAGGGAAGGCTTCCCATTCCAAATTGAATTCTTCTCATGGAGGGAAGAAGGGTGACAAGTCTAAATTAAGATGCTTTAATTGTCACAAGATGGGATATTATGCAACTAATTGCCCATCGATGAAGTCCAAGAAGGGATCCTCGGAAGGATCGAAAGGTGAGGCACTGGCTTCTCAGTTCGAAATGGACTTCACCCTCATCACATGCATGGTGTCATCGATGATGGGTTGTGTATGGCATCTTGATAGTGGAGCCTCATTCCACATCGTCGTGATAAAATTTTATTCAGTGCCTTGGAGGAGAAAGACCTCAAGATGTGCATAGAGATGGGTGATGATGGAAGGTATAGTGTTTCAAGAGTGGGCACGGTTGCTTTTCAAAGGGAGCACAGAGCTCCTCTCACCTTGACAAATGTGAAGTATGTGCCTGGACTAAATAATAACTTGGTATCAGTCATGATGTTGGAGGACAAAGGCTATGATGTTGTCTTCAGTAAAGGAAAGGCATTCCTAAGACACATAGCCACAGGCCAGACCAAGAGGATAGGGATTCAGGTGAAGAATCTCTATAAATTAGAGGTAGATGATTGTGCAACATTGAGTACGAAAGAAGAATTGGTGTAAAGCCAAGACATTGGAAAGTTGTGGCACAAGTGGTTGGGCCAATTGCATCATGGGGCTTTGAAGATAATGCATCAAATATCTACAGGACTTCCCAAAGGTAAGCTTGAGCAAGTTGACACATGCAAAGGTTGTACCTTTGAAAAGTACACCAAGTCTTCCTTTCATGATAGAGACAGTTGAGCAGAGGCTATCTTAGAGCAAGTTCATACTAATGTGAGTGGACCATTCTCGATGGAATCCATAGCGAAGCAAAGGTATTTTGTGATTTTCATTGTTGACTATTCTCATAAATCTTGGATTTATTTCATGTAGAAGGACCAAACCTTCACAAAGTTTTGTGAGTTCAAATCTTTGGTCGAGAAAGAGTCAGGGAAGAAGATCAAGGCCTTGAGAAGCGACAATGGTGGACAATATGTCTCTCAAGAGTTTAAGGACTTTTGTGAAGTAGAAGGAATTAAACGAGAGTTGATAGCACCTCATAACCCACAACAGAACGGGGTGGCTGAGAGGAAGAACAGAACTATTGTAGGGGCAGCACAGGAAATGCTGCATGACCAAGTCCTACCACTTCACTTGTCAGTTGAGGCATGCAACAGAACGGTCTATTTGCGTAATAGAAGCTTGCATCACATACTTGGGTTGAAGACACCAAAGGAAGCTTTCTTCGATAAGAGACTAGATGTGGGTCACTTCAGGATCTTTGGCTCATCAGTATATTGCCATGTGACAAAAGATGCACAGAAGAAGCTTGAGCTGACAACAGAGTTAGGGATACTTGTGGGGTACACTAATACACCTCACAACTGTCTGGTGTACTTGTGATAGTGGTTCATAGCGATCTCAAGTTTGATGAGCAGAAGACCATGAAAGTTTCCCTTGAGAGGGAGCTCCAACTACAGGCTATGGAGGAACTATTGGTTCCTAAGGAGGAGGAGCCTCAGTCTTAGGCAAAGCAGCCACATGTAGAGGTTCCAGGAGTGAATACATTCACTCAAGAAGAGTCTTCCAGAGATGGATAGAAGCACACAAAAGAAGTTGACAGATTGTTGAAGGATGCGAGAGAGAATGTGGGAGCACCATCTTCTCAGCATAGATAGAGGAGGTCACCTGAGAGGTACACTGGATATATGGCCCTTGCTGGGGAATGTGTTGATACCGACCCATCTTTCTTTGAGGAAGTAGTGCAACAGCCGATTTGGTTTGATGCTATGGTGGAGGAGTATGACTCCATAGTTCGTAACAGTGTTTGGGACGTGGTTCCGAGACCTGAGAACAAGTCAGCTGTGAGTTCTCATTGGCTTTACAAGGTAAAGCAAGCTATTGATGGTAGTGTGGAGAATCATAAGGAAAGATTTGTTGCCCGTGGCTTTTCCCGGGTCGAGGGGATTGACTATGATGAGAATTTTGCTCCTGTCGCAAGGTACTCATCTATTAGATCTATGTTGGCACTATCATCACAGATGTATTGGAAGATCCATCATATGGATGTGAATACTGCATTCCTTAATAGCGAGATTGAGGAAGAGGTGTACATAGAGCAGCCGGAAGGTTTTGAGACCTTCAATCGTGATTTGCATGTCTGTCAACTCAAGAGAGCTTCGTACGGGCTGAAGCAACCACCTCGTGCTTGGTACACTAGGATAGGCAACTACTTCACTGGGTTAGGCTTCACAAAGAGTGAAGTGGATGCAAACCTATACCACATCGAGGTGAAATTTAAGTTGTTGATCATCGTACTTTATGTTGATGATCTCATATTGACTGGTGATGATTAGTTGATCGTGTCTTGCAAGGAGGACCTTGCAAGAGAATTCGAGATAAAAGACATGGGTCTCATGCATTACTTCCTTGGCTTGGAAGTGTGGCAGAAGGATGGGGAGTTGTTTGTGTCTCAGGGAAAGTATGCCAACAAGATACTCAGGAGATTCCACATGGAGAAGTGTGAGCCCATGCAGACTCTTCTAGTAGGTAACTGGAGGAGTGAGGATGCTACTTCAAGAGAAGTGGTAGAGGCTACTATGTATAGGTAGCTTGTGGGTTCACTAATGTACTTAGTGAACACACGACCAGATTTGTGCTATGCGATGAACCAGTTGAGTCAAGCGATGGTTCAGCCTACCAAGATGTTTTGGAAGGTGGAAAAGCATGTATTGAGATACCTCAGAGGAACATCTTAGTATGGATTATGGTACAGACAGACAGAGGGAGTGAAGCTACAAGGCTTCACTAATGCAGATTGGGCAGAGAGCCCATTAGATCGAAAGAGCACATTAGGAGGGATTTTCAACCTTGGGTCAGTGGTAGTTTCTTGGTATAGCAGGAAATAGAGGTCGGTTGCACTTAGCTTGGCAGAGGTAGAATACATGGCTACAAGTCAAGAAACATATGAGGCCATTTGGATGCGGAAAATGCTAGTTGGTTTGTTTGATCAGAGGATGGATCCAACTGTGATCTATTGTGATAATCAGAGTTGTATCAAACTCTCTGAGAATCCAGTATTTCATGATAGGTCCAAGCACATCGAAATCCGATATCATAATCTCAGAGACTATGTAGCGAGGAGGATCATGTTGCTACAATATATTTAGACAGAGGAGAAAGATGTTGACATTTTGACAAAGGAATTGTCAAAGTGTAAATTTGAGTTCCATAGAGATAGGATTGGGGTGGCAGATAATCCCTTTCTTGTTGAGAGGGAGTGTTGAAATATGAAAACAAGAATATTCCAATTCAATTTTTCCTTGAATTCAATTGTGAACTAGAATCGAATTTAGTCTAAACATCTACTTGGAAATAATTAATTAATTTGTTTCAAATTAACTAGTTGGAGAAATTCAAGTTAGAAGTCTTTCTGAAGTCATGCAAGAGTTATCCCTTAAATTAAGGAGATAAGATTGAGTTATATTTGAGTTGTAATTAGCTAACTCAATTTACTGAGTTAATTCTAGTTAAATTAGTTCCAAACTATTTGAGGAACTAATATAGAGTTAACAGTCAGTTGATTCATGCATTCACTCAACTAGTGCTACTCCAGTTAACTGAAGATTCCCTCATCAGAAACTCATGCATGTCTATTCTGAGAAAGACCTAGATGAGATTAAAGTCAAGGACATTGTACTATCTATTGCATGTGTTTTCTTATAAATAAAACTCATGCATGCAATCAAGGGATCACTCCTTGAGGATTGCACAGTTCTGATAGTGTGTGAGAGAGGTTTTTCACTTGGTAACAAAAGATCATCCACAAGGAACAATGCAAGGAAATAGGAATTTGGAGGGTAGAGAGGAAGGTTGGAGAGCAACCAAGATTTCCTGTAAGAATTTGTGAGGATTGTACTGAGGAGCTAAGGCTTTGTATAATTCCTATGTATTTCCACCTTGTATGATAATACAGATAGTGGGGTTTTTAGCTGAGACTTTCCCCAAAGTATTTTCATGTGTATTGTAGGATTGATTCTTCATCTTCTAGTTATATTGTTCAGCTCTATCTTTAAGCTTCCACAAATTGATAGCAGAAGTAGGTTATAATATTCTGCTTTGATTTATATTGCATTATCGGGTTAACCTACCAGTAGATTTTCTACAACTTAGGATATGAGGTGATGGAGCGACATGAAGGTCACGTGAAGACAGAGAATGGAACAAAGAAGGAGTTGCATGTGTTGAAGCATCAACTCAAGGAAGAACATGAAGCTGCATAGACAAATGAACGAGTTGCAGCTGGATCAGGAACAGCAGTGGGCGCAACGTGCACTCACGGATGAAACTGCGCCCATACAAGTTAAAGATCCATCATAGCAACTAAGACAGAGCAAACATGGTGAGCAGTGTTGTTGATCGCATGCAAGAGATTCAGAAGCATGCATGTCATTGTGTGCACTCACGTAATCCAACCCATTCAACACACTCACCAAGGTGAAGACAAGAAGAAAGTCCAACTAGAGTTGAACATGTACTTCGGCAAGTTGATGCACATGACCACCAGCACACACTTGAAGATTAGCACAGACATTATGCGTCAGTGTTTTTCCAGTTCAACGACACCAAGAAGACCATGCACATGTTAGCAGACAAGTTGGATGAAGGGGTCGAACCAATGCACCAATTGCAAAAGAGGCAAGAGTTCGCTTCAGCAAGATGTCACCATGAGGTGCATGCACACCATCATGGATGACTAAGCTTGGAAACAGCTCACCACTTTCACCATCACAAGCATGTCCAAGAGTTGGTCTCATCATAGTGGATCGAGTGTCAGCAATGTCTTCCAAGGCTTTCTCAGGCCATGTCGTCTCACATGAGTACATGTGCATTGTAATGTTGAGTCATGTCTAGTGTAATTCATGTGTCAATAGTTGGATTTAATAGCCATAGAGTAGGTGAAGAGTCATGAGGGTAGTTGAACTGTCACAAAGGGGAATGTCAAGGGTCACCCCACCCTTTGCTATAAATAGTCCCTCATAACTCATTTTATAGGCTTTTGGTCAGCCAAGCTTCTGATAAGACTATCTTGGAAAGAGTTTGGACAGTATTCTAATGCCCCTTGGCTTCTCCACTACACGGAGCTAGTTCATCTCTTTGGAGGAGCAGGCAGATGTGGTTGTAACGTTCCACTGTTGGGACTAGTGGGTTTCACATGAACCTTGTTGTAACAACTGTTTCACTCATTCGGAATGATCCATGAGTATTGTACGTGTTATCTTACCTTGTATGTTGTGACTACCACATACGAGTGGACTACTGCACTGGAAGCTATGTATGTCCTGTGTGTTGTGTGTTCCTAGAAAGTTGGGACTAATCCCTTTCAACCTAGAACTCACCTTCACCCTCATCTCAACCCGCCTGTGTTAGAACCTCTCATACACCTTCCTTGACTCACTGCATCAGTCACACCCTTGCTACTGACAAAGTTATCTTACTTGCCTCTATGCGACATCATGGTTAAGGCATTGCTCTATGACCCACTGCTGGGACTCCTACACCAAAAGGTCTAAGGTCTAATTGGGACTTCTTACCAGGGAGATCCCCTTACATGTTGGTAGATCCAGCACCGTCAACATGAAGCATGACATCTACAAGACGACTTTCAAGGCCATGTATGGGCATTATGAGTTTTTTGTAGTTCATTTTGGTTTGAATAATGCTCCAACTACTTTTATTTGCTTAATGAATAGTGTGTTTCATCCTTATCTAGACAAGTTTGTTATTGTATTCATTGATCAAATCTTGATATATTCTAAGAATGAGGAAGAGCATGCTGAGAATTTAGCAGTAGTGTTGAGATTACTAAGAGAGCATTCATTGTATGCCGATCTTAACAAGTGTAATTTCTTTCAGATACATGTGCATTACTTGGGGTATGTTGTTTCTAAGGAAGGCATAGCAGCAGATCCAGAAAATATAAGGGATATCATGGAGTGGGAAACTCCTAAGAATGTAGATGAAGTCAGATCATTCATGGGGTTATGTGTAGTAGCTACAAGAACCCTCCAAAAATTTTCCTTAGCTTTGTTTTGGAGCCTCCCTACCAACCTTTCACAAAAACATGTCTTGCTTTGTCAAGTACACAAGGTCCAGTGATTTTCTTGCAGAAAAGCAGCCTATCTAGCTGAGCTTGATGCATGCCCCTCACATGTTGTTTCTCCATAATTGGTCCAGCTACAGGCTAAGAAGGTCCTTCAAGAAATTGCGCAATTCTATAGGGAAACCAACCTTCCCTCTAGAAATTGTGCAATTTAGTCTGGTAGCATGTTGGGCTCCAGAATTGTGCAATTATGCCAGTCAAGCTTCATCCATAAAATTGCACAATTCTTCCCAGGAGGGCTGCTCATCGAAGGAATTGTGCAATCGTAGGCAAAATTCAACTGCTCTGCTCATAATTGCACAAATCTCCTGGGCAATCAGCCCAACTCCCATCTAGAAATGCACAGTTTCTCCCAACTGTTGAGTAGCCTCTTGCATGTGCAGTTGGGTTGACTAGTTCCACCCGGGACCAAGGAAACTTGACTTGCATGAATGACTTGATTCTTCCCAAAATAGAAAAAGGAATCATGCAAAAATAATCCCTTGATTCAGGGATTTATTTTTAGCAGCTACAGGTTACATGCAAAGATCATTTTAGAATCTTTCCTCCAAGTTTCGATTTTTCCTAGATCTGTGGCATGCGTGTCATGAGCCCAAACTTATTTATTTGATGCATCAGAGTTCATTCTTTCACATCGATCTTGGAGCTTTGATATCCCACAACACATCCAGGACCCTTTGACACATCTGGCTCAGTTATTCATGGGAAAGTGGTCTCAACTTGTCTTTTTCAGCATTTCTGTTGCTTTTTGTGTTTTCGCTTGTGTGAGTGTTGTTTTCTTGATTTCTTTGAACGCTTGTCATAGTTTACATGCATAATAGCTTGTACTAGCACCATTTTAGTTTTCATTGCTATCTCACTATTGTTGCATGCAAGAAATTGTTTTGCACGAACGGTCGTCGATTCGGCAACTCGCTTCACCCACATGCATGTTGTTTCGTTTTCTTTATCTTTAATTCACTATTTGCATGCACGATCATTTGCTTATACTTACAATTAGTATCACCATGCATTAACTTTCACATTTGCATTTAGTTGTCTGTCGGCAGGTTTGGGTAGCCTTGGCCTAAAATTTGTCTCACTAAGACAACATTGTGCAATCCTGAGTAGGAAGGCTTTGCCTTCCTCTCCAGAAATGTGCATTTTTTCACAATAGTTGTTCCCCAATCTTGCTTTGTGCAATCCTGAGGGAGAGTCATTGCTGACCCAAAAAATTGCTCAATGTAGTATTTGAGCCTGGAGCCATTGACATCTGGAATTGCTCATTGCACAATTCTAGCAATCAACAGTTATCCTGGATTTCACATTACGCAATTCCAACAGTGTGTCATGCCTCCCAAACAACCCATACTGCTTTTTGCATAAGTCTAGCAGCCAGTCACTCAGCTTCCCAAAATAAATTGGGCAATCTTTTCCTATCAATCCCCAAGTATGTGTTATGTCGTTCCCCAAATTTGCTTTGGTTTTCGCTGACAGATTTCTTAACATGCATGTCGCTTTATCTCTAGATCTTTTAGGTGTTCACCCACCTCTTAGCAGTTCAGGATCAATGGCCACCAAGAGAGCAGGATCAAAGGAGACTAATGGAAGTGCAATGGTAGCAGTGGCTGAGTGAGTGTCCACAATTCTACCGATCTATGAAGATACCAAGAAGATTCTAGATAATGAAATCAAGTTGAAATGGAAAGAGATCAATGATGCATTTACAGGCACATTTGGGGAAGAACTTGAAGACCGCCAGGTATATGTGAACATCCACAAGTCTAGTTTGTATTTGATTGCATGAAGATACCCCGTGTCATGCGCGGACCTGATACACTGGATCGTCTTGCACAATGATCCCGAGATGATGAACTTGAGCAGTGTGAGCGGGAAGAAAATTGCAACCTTCAGGGTAGAGGATTATGATGAGATGATCAGATGTTAAAGTTTGTGACTATCATGGAGACTCCCTTCATCTTACCTAGCAACACTTCCAACTCCAGAGACATTCTGAAGAACTGGGTAAAGGATCCGCCTACATTCAAGATGACACCCAACCAGATCAACAATACGAAGATATTGTGGAAGGCGTATCAATACTTGGTCATTTTCGCATGTCGACTGTATGGCCAAGGAAGCACGAAAATCTTCCCACAGAGTTGGGTGATGCTGCTAGACCAACTATCCAGAGAGGGAAAACCATGCAATTGGTCCAACATGTTGGCTCATCAGTTGAAGGAATAGGTAACAAGGGCTCGATAGTCACCCAAAGGATGCAGTCTGTGCTCAAAAGGAGTTCTTGGGTTTGAACTGGGCATGGTCACCGACAGAGACTGCCGTGAACACGTATTGTAAGTTGTTCTCTAAATGCAGCTTCAAAGGAGTTATCACATGAATATCTGATCATTTTGTCACTCTAGTTTACAAGATGATATTCGAACAGGATCCACCCTGCATGTCGAAGGCAGCAATGGAGGCACTGATAGACATTGTTGATTTGTATGCCTCACCGTTTGACACCTTCATATAGATGTACAGTGCAAATAAGCCTCCGCATGTTCTATCGAATTTTTCCTTGGACATACTCCTCATGCAAGAAGTAGCGTATCACATCTTAGCAAGATCGACAGCTAGACTTCACTAGAAGAAGAAGGCACCATGGCCTGCTCTTCCATTGTGGATTGGGTTATACGAGATCTAGAGCTTCAAGAAAGCGGATGTTGAAGCATAACAGATGAAGAAGTATCCATTCAACCTCCGAAGTTACAATCCATATGACCCACACTGTCTTGTGAAATATCACTGCATGAGAGTACAATTCAACTGGATCCACGAGGCATTTCATTGAGCAGAGGAGGAACCATGGAGATATTGCTACCGTTTTTCTAGACCCAATGAATAGGTTAGCTTCTCTTTGGAGTGGTTAGCGAAGCAATGTGAAGCAGCATCCCAGAGGGCACCAAAAGCAACAGTAGCATTAGAGGTAAACATACCAGTGCACGACAAGGGCAAGAGAAAGATTGTCGATAGCATGGAGGAAGAGCAAAATTGCAAGTTCCAAGTAGATCCACTTATAGAGAAAGATGCTATGGCTATAGAGGCGAAGAGGCAACAATGAGATAAGCGAATCACGCAAAGGCAAAGGGAGAAAAAAAGGATGGAAGAGACAGAGAAGGAGTTGCATGAGTTGAAGGTGCAACTCGGGAAGGAACAAGATTTATGCAAATAAGAGAGGAAAGCGCAGCAGCAAAAGGTATAGAAAGGGGCGCAACATGTGTAGACGGATGAAACAACACCTGTATAGGTAGTGGACTCATCAGAACAGCTAGCATCGGGAAGACAAGGTGAACCATTGTAGGAGCAAGACTTCACTTGTGAGATAGAAAAATCACTTCAACAATTGGATTCGAATATGGAGCAACAGGAGTTGGAACAAGACATAAACCTCATGCCTCATCACCAAGAGGTTGACATACCTACTTCACCTCATACAGAAGATGAGAAATTCTCAAGCGACCAAGGAGGCACTGAGATCCTTGGAGATCAGCCAGAAGGAGAGATGTACAACATCACATTTGATGAGTCTCAACATATATTTGTTTAGTCTCGTGGAGTGTTGACTGTGGATGATCATACATCTTTTACACAAGTTGAGGAAAGAGTGATCATGCCTGACGTGTGCAAACATCCAATAGCCCTGGCTGATACTACCAGAGTGCATGCTGAAGCCACTAGCTCAAGTGTTCGCTTTCTGATAAATAAGAATGAGCGAATGGATAAGGAACTATAGACGACCAAGCAAGGAAGAGAGTTGGTTACAACATCTGCTCTAGAAGAACTGAAGAAGGAAATATTAGATGAAGTGTTGTCCCTTGAAATAGTCATGCAGGGATTGTATTCCAAGTTTGGTACCATGCACAAGGCAGTCATCCATCTCAACGACTATCTTGGCAAATGTGCATGTTGTTGTTGATTATATGCAAACATGGACGATGAGATACAAGGGATACCCGCTTCACTTGCCTAAGATGATGAAGCCCAGAGCGGTTGAGCTGAAGGCACGTATCTAGAGTTAGGTATGGAAATATGAAGAGCTCTCGCAGCTCATCACTAGTATACAAGCTTCCCATGCACATGTATTCAAGAGTATGGATGTTGTGGTGCGTGCACATCAAATCCCATCTATTGGGACTCTCACCCAGGCGAAGACAAAGGCACATGTCCGACTAGAGCTTGACTCGTACTTTGATGAGTTGATGTACATTTCCCTCAGCCCAGACTTGTCCATCAGTGCAGACATCATGCACAATTATGTTGTTGGTCTAGCCGCATTTAAAGACAATGATGCGCATGCTTTCAGACAAGTTGGACAGAGGAGCCTAAGCAGTGTACCTGGATGCTATGGAGGCAAGAGTCAAGTTCCAAAAACATGTCACCTTGGAGCACATGGACACCATCGCAAACTACCGGTCTTGGCATCAATAAGCTACTGTCAACCACAATGAAGATGTCGAAGAGTTGGTCTTCTAATAGTTTCCTGAGTCATAGTGATGTCTAACATGGCTTGCTTAAGCCATTTTGTCTCACATGGGTACATGTGCATTATAATGTAATGTCTTGTTAAGTGTAAGTTCAAGTGTCAATAGTTGGATGTAACAGTCAAAGAGTAGATGAAGAGTCATGAGGGTAGATGAACTGTCAGAAAGGGAAATGTCAAGGGTCCTCCCACCCTTTTCTAATTGTCCCTCATAACTCATTGTACAGGCTTTTGGTAAGCCAAGCTTATGATAAGACTATCTTAGAGAGAGCTTGGAAATTATTGTAACGAGCTTTGGATTCTCCACTACCAGAGCTAGTACATCTCTTTGGAGGAGCAGGTGGTTGTGGCTGTAACATTCCGCTGTTGGAACTAGTGATTGAACATGGATGTATTGTATGACTAGAACTTACACTTCTTAATATAACAAGAGCCATCACGTTTCATGCATATGTTGTATTGTATTCTATGGTATATGGTTTACTCTAAATGTTATATGTATATGTTTTCTTACTCATGCATGTATAGCTATCTGTGTATGTATGTATGAATCCTTATGAAATGTGCAGTTGTTTTAACCATCACTTTGGATTGCTAGCTAACTTGCCTTCCATGTTGTGATGCATCTTTGCTCGTGTGTTCCCTTCTTAACTCCATGTTATCACAGGTTTCCAAGGGGTGCACTCATCTCAAACCCCGTGTGTTAGAACCTCTCATGCACCTTCCTTGGCTCAATGCATATTTCACACCCTTGTGGTAACAAATTTATCTTACATGCCTCTGTGAAAAATCGCGGTAAAGGAATTACCGTACAACCATTATTGGGACTCCTACACCAAATGGTCTGAGGTCTAATTAGGAATTCTTATCAGGTAGATCACATGACATGTTGGTGAGTGCAACATCGTCAACATTTATGGTGCTAGAAGGAGGGCCAGATAATAAGTTATGTCGTTTCATCCTGTTTTGAACCTTTGCATATCTATCATGGAGTCTTGCACTCCTCTCCTTCCGCGATGTTTTTCGAATCACGAAGATGTCACCATCATGAGGGAGTTCTTTGATATCTTGTCCACTTACAAGTATGATGGTGAAGGCAAAGTGGCCCAGCCTAAGTTTTTACATGACTTTCTTTCCATGATTCATGAGGAAGATGGATGTTCTGACGAACAGACCAGCTTTTTGCTTGCATACACACTTTGCGAATCTCCACATCAATGGTTGTGTAGCCTAACAGCTAATAGTGTGCACTCACTTGAGCACTTATGTGATCTCGTTGAAAACACTTTCTATCATTTTGATCCAGATCATATTGAACAAAAACTATTATAACAATAGAAAGCTCTGCATGAATCGACTATGGAGTTTTTGAAATGCTTTTGTGATTTGCATTTTTAAGCTCCAAAGAGCCAGATGAATTTTTTCTATCTTTGGGATTGATTTGAGTACTGTGTTAAGAAATATTTTCATCCCAAGAAGAAGTTTGAAATCAAGCCTCGCTCAGTATTATTCAGTGATGGAGCTGTGCAATCACAAACTGACACAAGTGACTTTCTTCCATCTCCTCATCAAACAGCTCCACCACTGCATAGTGATGCTGGAGAACATGCTCACACATCTGTCCAGCTCTTGCATTCTCCCAACATCACTTCGCTTAATTTTTGTGCAGATTTGGTTGTGAGTTCATCAATTTGTCACACGCATTTTGTTCTACAACCTCCATCTTCATACTCGGCTAATCCTCCAGATGATATTGTCTTGTGTTCTTCCATTCTGGACTGTACACTTGTTGTGAACAAGGATCAAGCCACTAACAGAGTTGGTGTTGCACAACCAACATGCGCTATCATTCATGAAGAGTATGACTGGGAGCTTGAGCACCAACACTTGGCAAAGGATGACTTCCTTCTATGCAAGCCTCCTCTGTTCTTCCCTCACATATTTGGTGAACCTGCCATCCATGATTTTGCATGTGTATCTTCATCCATGGATGCACCCATTCTTGATCACTAGCAAGAAACACCAGATGTCAGTCCATCATCCGACAATAGAGAGGATAAGTTATTTATTGAAAATCCACTTGAATTTTCATCTACCTTTTCTGGAAATACAGAGGATGAAGTTGTCTGCTTTTCATCTACCCCTTTGTCTGATTCAGCAAATCATGAGGATGCAAATTAAATCATTGATTTTTCTGATCGTGGCTATCGTGATCAATTTACTCCCATAATTGATCAGGATCATGATTCTATCGTAGTTGATTTTTTGAATACATCTTTTTATGATGATCTATCTAACGATGAAGTCAAAACACCTAAGATTGTCAAGGCACTTCAGACCGAGCTGATTGTTATGTCAGGCCCTCACTCTCTTGGGGTTATTTTCACTTCTGATCAGGAAATTGTTCAATCACCCGAGGCTCCTCATCACTCATTTGTAACTGTAAGAACCTAAACCTCAAGCTAATTTCTAAATAGCAGAACCTAAATAATAAATACAGAATTTTAAAGAAATTTGATCTAATGAATACCAACCTTTCTACTTCGTTGAAAATCTCTTTACTCTACTGCAATTCTTGTCCAATGATTTGTTCTACTGAAAATCTACTGAAAGTCTGTCTGCTCTGTTGCAATTCTTGATCGGATGTGTCACCAAAATGGCCAAAACCACCCTGCCAAACTCAGTACAACCTAGGTAGTCAATCTCAGAAAGCTTTCACTTAAAGCAATCTGATTCCCCCATGCCCAAAAACATCAATATAATCAAGACTCAAGTTTCCTTCATAACTGTACTACAATATCCAAATTGATCTCCTCTCCCTCAAAATGGTTTTTCCTTTCTCCTTTTATTTCCTCATCCACCGCCTTCTTTTCCTTCTTCATGTCAATTTTATGGTTACATGTAACTTTTACGAAATTGAATCTGATTTGATTTCGTTGATTTTTATTTTAATACATAGTTTGATTTAATAAGGTTATTTATTTTATTATTTATAAATCTATTAAATTTATAATTTTAATTCGTTTATATTATTTTATTTTATTTATAGGCGGGTCATTACATACATCCCTCCTTCCAAAAACTTCGTCCTGAAGTTAGGGTTGTGTTGATTCCTCGAAAATCGCTGCAACAACAATGGGGGATAACCACCCGGTCCGGACCTTAAAGAAGCTCCTTTTCCATTTGGATTAGTCGATCCGATTGGTTTAACTAGGTCCAGTTACCTTCTCCCTGTCGCTATTGGTTTATGGTGTATCTTTAACTACCAATAAACAGGGATATCAGATCACTTGTTCTTGTTGATCAGGCAAGAGAATGACCCTTAATCTGATTTGGGTTCAGCCAAGTCACAACTAAAGTTTTGCCTCTTTCAGAAGAGGACTTAAAAGAATATAGAAATTACTCTAAATGCAAGCTTATTCTAAGATGCAAGGAAAAGAAACTAATCTTAATCCTATCTTAATTAGATAGATATAGATCTAACACAACCAAGAGCAAGATAATTAAAGTATTGAGATTTTAAATATGTCTTGTTTATAATGAATATCAAGTTAATGAAGTAGTTCGATTAACTGATATTATGGATATCAAAACACATCCTATTGAGACCTAGTAACTGAAATAATGAACCAACAACACTCAGGAAGTAGTTCACAAAAATGATATTGATTATCAAATCAATAAATCCAATAATTAAACAATAATACGTGGAAATAGTTCACAACACATTACCATTCAATAAACCAGTTTTATAAGACAGATTTTTGAGCAAATAGTTATTCAGAAATCATAAATTAATTCATAAGAACAGAGATACCTGATAACAATATTGAGACAAATTACCCATATTGACAAGAGTGCACAAACATGAATAAAATGAGACATTCCTGTTACCATAAAAATGAAACTGATATTTGAAACAGTAGTATTAGAAATACCAATTTATTGCATCCATTTCTCTAACCTTGGTCTCCAACAGTCCTTTACATTGCTTGAACTTTTTCCTTCAAAACTAGAGCCACATTAGTGCAAACTCTTCCCCTCATGCATAATTCAAGATACAAAAGAAAAATCCTCAATAATCCCCAAATCTGAAATTTTCTCTCCTCCCTCCTACAACTTTAAATTCCTATTACAGTAGTGCTTTTAGAAGTCTAAAATTGCAGAGGAGAGCAGCCCCTCATTACATTCTGCAATCTGCTATTTATAATATTTGTGAAGGAATTCTTGAGAGGAAAATTTGTTGAAGAGAAATCTGCCAAATCGAATTTTATTTGCTCAATATTCCAATCTCTAATTGTTGAGCCTTCTCATTGATTGAGATCATTTTCTCCATATTTCTTCTACTGTTTTCCTGCGAAAAGAAATCAAATTGAATTAAGATGCAACAATAAAATCAAAATATCATTTCTGGCATTAAAATAAATCCAGTCAAATTCAATTAAATAAATAATTGAAAATAAAATGTAAGCTTTCTATTGATGCATGGGAGTGTTTGATTGGCCAAGGATATTATTTACGAATGGATCTGCATTGAGAAGAGGCTTGGAAAAATGAAAATGCAGAAAATAAAACTCAGAAAATTGATTTTGTTTTAGAAATTCGTAGCTTGATTTCCTACATGATTTTCGTCCCAATTAATGACCAAATCTGTTAGTAAAACATCCTCAGAAATGTTCTCCTTGATTTTATCTTTCCAATGGACCGTCCTGGGCCTCATTTGGCCACGTAAATCTCAATCTATGAGCTTCCAAAGTAGATGAGTTAATTCTTGCACAATTCTGAAATTTCTGTTGCTAGGCTAAAAATCAGAATTTTAATTAAAAATCTAATCCTAAATTAGAATTCTAATTATCTAATAATTAATTCTAATTTAATCATTAATTATGAACTAAACTAATTAATTAATAACTATTAATAATTAATATCTAACTAACTAAAATATAACTATTTTATAAACTAATTAATATAAATAAAAATAATATTAATTTACTTTAATTAAATTTCTATATATTAATTAATTAATTATATAAATTTATTTTTTAAATATTAATACTTTTTATATTGACCTACCACTATCCTACCTCTTTACTCATACGTATGAGTGAAACTTAAGAAAAACAAATGAATTATAAACTTTATAACATAAGTTAATGCCCATGTCCTTTTAATAATCTGCGATCGGGGAAGTGTGGTGTCGGGTGGTGTCGAGGCTCTTAAAAATGTATGAAGTGAAAACTCCCGATGCGATGCATTGAACCTTAAACAATTGAATTTAAACTTTGCTTAATGTTTGAAAAGCCATTGCATATCGGGGATCGGGGAAGTGTGGTGTCAGGGCTTTCGTTAAACAAGCTGCAATTAAATTTTTCGATCCGATCAAAAGTCCCGATGCGATCGGAACATTTTTTTTATTATATATTATTTGTTATATTTTTATTTTTATTTTGGTTTTATTTTAATGTTGTTAAGTTATGAAATTATCAAAGGCATAATTTTCCTATTTAAACTAGAGCCACTCGGAAAATAAATAAAAAGAACAAAAATAAACTACAGCCACTTGAATATTATGGGTTTTTTAAGATTAGTAATTGATTTGAAAATTGGAGTAAATTTCTTAAATCCCGATGCTTAATAATTTCGCGGTATAAGTAAAAAAATAAAAAATGTTAGTAAGAACTAACTAGGGGTTAATATTTAAAATAAATGCATTATTGAACTAATTTATTTACAAAATGTAATATTGTACATTTTATGCATTTTTAACCCGGGCTAGATAAATGATGAGACTTCAAAGGAGTACCATTTTCAAACCAGTTGACCAAATGAGGCGAAATAAGTGTCAATGGGAAGCTTATAAAAAATCGATTTTAACAAAGCAATCAAAACAAGAATCCAAAGAAAATGAAAAATTAACAAAAGCGTAGGATAATCAACTAAATGAAAATCCTAAAAGATGTTTAGCCAAAAAAATTATAGAAAGTGTCCCCATTATTTGAAGTGAACACATCAATAATGGGGGGTTGTGTTTTTACCACAACAAGTTGCTAAAATATATTAGTGATTGACGTGAGTATATGTTTTCTTAAATATTATAAGATTTTACAACTATAATATTCATGTCCTGCCACGGTTGACTCTTCAAGCTATTCTAGAATCATCATATCCTTCCTAATCTCTTTCGCTTCCATCCTATCCCCCCTCTACTAGAGTATGCCATGGTGTCAGCGATACTGGTTAAGCATTCATAGACTCTTAAGGGTGTCAGTGTTGATTATATCAACCTGATTGCCCCATAGGCATCTGGCAGTCATCATCACATGTCTAGGGGAGCGTGATTCGCACAATCCTCCCATGACTCCAGGTTTTTTGAGGATAAACGGTGGGAAATACCTCCACCCCTCTTCGTGGGACCAGAGTTAATGTTCTTTCATGGAATATTATTGATTCTTAATTGTACTGAAGTTTTTTTTATCACGTGGCTGTTTTGGTAAGCTGCCATATAAACACTTATCCATATATTATAACATATGCATCAATAAAATAAATAATTTATGTATAGCTCATACATTTTGTTATCTACAGTATAACATACTTAGTCCTGTCCTGCTCATGTTATTGACTTTCATATTGCAATTGCAATCATTCTTTCATTTCTATTTCATTAATCATATCAATATGCATAAACAAAACAAAAATTGTAATATCTTAATTCATAACAAAATTGGATTTAGATTTTATAACAAGGTTAATCAAATATTGAACTTCATCTTAGTCTTCATAGCTTCGTAAGGTAAATCTAAATAACATATTTCATCTTGGTATCCACGTACCAGGAAAATTAAGTAGGTAACATATATCATATTTTGGTAACATAAAACTTTCTTCCAAAAATGATTTTGAGTATTTGATTTAAAGTAAAGAAAATATATACAAAATATGGCTTAATATTCTTCAAAATTGACACAAGTTGGGGTATTTTTGACATATGGTTTCCGTATCTTCCCAAGTAGCCAATTCAGGACTATACTTGTCCCACTGGACCTTAACTTGGTCTACCAGATGATTCCGGAGTTGTCGAACCCTACGTTCTAGTATACATAATGGTTCAACTGATATGGTTCTTTCGTCCGATACCTGCGGTTCCTTCCAATGAAAGTTATGAGATTTGTCAGTTGTGTAATGCCTTAATATAGATACATGAAATACATTATGAACTTTATGCAAATGAGGTGGCAGTGTAAGACGATATGCGACAGGTCCAACTCTTTCCATGACTTTAAATGGTCCGATAAATCGGGGTGAAAAACTTGTACCTTTTCTGAATTGGATAGTGCTTTTATTTGGTTTGATGCGGACAAAAACCTGATCCCCTGCTTCATATTTTCTGTCAATTCTGTGGGCATCAACATAACTCTTTTGTCTATCATGTGAATCTTTTAACTATTGTCTAATTTGTTTTACCTGCTACTCCATCTCTTGGATTAATTCTGGCCCTATTATCACCCTATCTTCTAACCTATCCCAACTTAACGGTGTTCTGCAAGGTCTGTCGTATAATGCTTCAAATGGAGGCATTCTGATTGAACTGTGGTAATTGCTATTGTATGCAAATTTGACCAAGGATAAGTACTTTTCCTAGTGTGATTGTTGATCCATAACGTACATCCTCTACATATCTTCTAGTACTTGATATATCCTTTCTGTTTGCCCATCAGTCTCAGGATGATACGTTGTACTCAAATTTAGTTGAGTTCCTAAGGTTGACTACATGCAAGTCCAGAATCTTCAAGTGAATCATGAGTCTATATCTGATATGATATTCTTAGGTACTCCATGAAATCTGATAATTTCATTGATGAATACTTGAGCTACGTCAACAACTTTGTAAGTATCTCTTACGGGAATGAAATGGGCACTTTTCATTAATCTATCCACTATCACTAGAATAGCATTGTGTCTTTGAGAAGTAAGAGGTAGTCCAATGATAAAATCCATGGAAATGATTTCCCATTTGGTCATAGGAATGTCATGAGGTTGTAAGAGACCTGCTAGATGACAATGATCAGCTCTTACTTGTTGACATTCCAAACATTTTGCAACAAATTGAACAATATTGCGCTTCATGCCCATCCAGAAGAAGAGTTTCTTAGTATCAGTATACATTTTCTTTACTCCGAGATGTGCACAATATACAGCTCTATGGGCTTCCTTTAGAATGGTGTCTTGGAGATCCTTATTATTAGGAATATACATTATTTTAGGAAATCGTAAGATTCCATCATCTTTTAGTTCATACCCTTCAAAACTTAGGTTCTTTTGGCTTTTTTACTATCAAGACTAGATCTTACCTTTAAATACCAACTATCTCTTATGAGATGTTCTAGTACTTGTTTCCTTAAGTCTACTTTGATAGGTATGAGTGAAAATATTCAAAGTCTTCTACTTAAAACATTTGCCACTACATTCTCTTTTCCTTTAATGTATGATATTCCAAAGTCATATTCACTTAAGAATTCATTCCATCGTCTTTGTCTAGCATTCAAGTCTCTTTGGATGAACAAATACTTTAGACTTTGATGGTCACTTTTAAGTGTAAAGCTTTGCCCTATTAAATAGTGTTTCCATATCTTTAAATCTAGTACTATAGTAGCTAACTCTAAATTGTGAGTGGTATAGAGTTCTTCATGAGGCTTTAATTTACTTGAAGCATATGCTATTACTCCTCTATCCTGCATTAATACTGCACCTAATCCTTGCTTGGATGCATTAGTACATACAGAAAAATCTTTGTCCATATACAGGACTCTTAAGATTGGTGCACTGGTCAGCAGTCTTTTGAGTACAGAGAATGCTTTATTACATTCCTCAGTCCATTCATACTTAACACCTTTACATTGAAGAGTTGTAATTGGCATTGCAATTTTAGAGAATCCTTCCACAAATCTTCAGTAGTAACCAGCTAAACCCATAAAGCTTCGTACTTCAGGTGCATTTTTTGGTATTGGCCATTCCATGATTGCCTTTACCTTCCCAGGGTCTACTGAGATCCCTTCACCTGATATGATATGACCTAAGTAATGAATTTTTTTTGAAAGAAAAAACACTTGGATAACTTTCCATATAACTGGTGTTTTCTGAGGCAATATAATACTATCCGTACATGGTCTTCATGCTCTTTCTCGTTCCTGCAATAGATAAGAATATCATCTAAGAAAACTTGTCCAAATTGGTCAAGATATTTGCGAAAAATGTTGTTCATAAGATTCATGAATATTGCTAGTGCATTAGTCAACCCAAATGGTACCACTGTGAATTCATAATTTCCAAAGCGTGTTTGGAATGTTGTCTTAGAAATATCACTTTCCGAAATCCTTAACTGATGATAGCCTAATCGTAGGTCAATTTTTGAAAAGATAGTAGCTCCTTTCATTTGGTCAAAGAGGTCATCAATTCGAGGCATTGGATACTGATTCTTTACTCTAGCTTGATTCGAGTTTCGATAATCTATGCATAATCTTAAGGAACCATCTTTCTTCTTAAAAAAATTTACGGGAGCACCCGAAGGTGATATACTGGGTCGAACGTGTCCTATATCCAATAATTACTTCAATTGAATTTATAATTCTTGAAGTTCTGGAGCTGTCATTCTATAAGGTGTTTTAGAAATTGGTTAAGTACTAGGTTTCAATTCTATTGTGAGATTTAGCTCTCTTTCAGGGGGTAATCCTGGTAGTTCCTTTGGAAATACATCTGGAAATTCGGCTAACACCGGATACTGTTCTAAGGATGGTCCTTTTTATTTACTTACTTCTTGAATTACATATGTTTGACAACCTTTCCTTAAGAAACATTTCATTTTCATTGTTGATATGAGCGTAAAGATACTTCTCTCTTGATACCTTGAATTCAGATTGCCTTTCCTTCATCATTTATACTGAGAATTCTTTTCTGATAATAGTATACCCAAGCTTGATGAGCTTCTAACCAATCCATACCTATGACAAGACCATAAGTTCCTAGGGTTGTGACATGAACTTTCAATTTAGTCGAACAAACCCCTAGATCAATTTTGCATCGATCCACACTTAAGTGTACAGATTGGAGTTCCCCTGAGGCCATTTCTACCTATCTGAAATCATTTTGTTTGCAAGCTGCCAACCCACATTTATTTAATGCATTAGACGAAATAAAACTATCTGTGGCACCAGTATCAAATAAGATTTTCAATTTTATACCATTAATAATACCTGAAGATTTCACTACAGTGGATTGATGTGCTACTTTATTGTTGTTGACTAATGCATGAATTCTATGATTGTTTTGGGTATTTGGTATTGGTTCCTTTCCAGTCCTATGAAATATACTTGATGAAGCTTCTGGACAATTACGTTGAAAATGCAGTCCTCCACATCCCCAACAATTAACCTGGCTCGGTCCTCTTAAATCATATTGTGAATTTCTAGATAAAGAGATTCATCCTCTCATGCTGCTTCCTTTCGAATTTCTTCCTCTATTGGCAGTTTCATGAGATTTCCATGGACTTTTGTTTGATGATTCAGCGGCTATAGTATTAACTAACATGGGAGATCTTTCTCCTACACTTCTTGGGGTAAATCTATTACTATAAGGTGGTCTTGAGCTACTTCCTTTGAAGAAATTTCGGGGAGTCTTCCCTGAAAACCCTGATTGTAGATGTTATGTTGGCCCAACCTCCTTTTTGATTCCTAGATGTTCTTCTCCATAGCAGCCACATTCTACTGCCTCAGTTATAGATGATGGTTTCCACATCCTAACCAAGGCCCTGATATGAGGGTTTAAACCAAATATGAAGCGTTTAGCTTGACATTCATCAGAATCTAAGTAATGAATGTATTTCATAAGCTCCATAAACATTATTTCATATTCTTCCACCATTTTATTACCTTGAATTAATGTATGAAAGGCCCCGACTTGTTGTTCTTGAAAGTATGGAGGTAAATGCTTAGCGTGGAATATTTCCTCAAACAATTCCCAAGGGACATTATCCATTGTGAGATGTAGTTGTTTTTCCAGATTTCCCCACCAAATCAAGGTGCTTTCTTTTAATTGAAATATGACAATTTTTGTTTTTGAACAAGAAGAGTACTCTCTTAGTTTAAAACATCTGTTCATTCCTTCTAACCATTCCTCAGCACGTTCTCCAGCTCATCCTCCAAAAAAATCTGGGAGTTTAATTTTCTATAACTCCCTAGAAATATCTTCCTTTGATCTTTTATACTTAGAATTTTTTTTTTATTTTTTTGAATTGGTTTCTATAGGTTGAGGTTGCTCTTCTTTGGTCTTAGCCATTGTCAACCCTTTTAATGTTTCCAATAAGGCTTCCAATGAGTGCATTATCATAGTCAACTCCGGTGTTGGAGCAACCGGTGTTGATGATGGTCTTGATCGAGGCGGTGATGGTGGTGGTGCTGAAGATGGTGATGACAATGGTGGTGGTGTTAATGACAGGGTTGATGCCCAATCACGTCGTCGTCATTGATATGTCCTTATCATCGTAATGTTTCCTGTATACATAATAAAAACTGTAAAAGTTTTGAAGTATACTATCATATTTAACGTACAATTTACAATTTTAAATTTACAAAGGGGTATAGTTATTTTTGCTATTTTTAACTTCTAGGCAGGTCTTACTAGTACCGAGGTCAAGGAGGGTGGTCTCACGACCTCCTTGTCCTAATGTAGGATATTCTATCCTAATGCCTAATAATACTTAGTAAGATGCACGGGTCTTTATAGACCATAATATTTATTTCACAATTGACCTAATTATGTTATAAAATATTTACGAAATAAATGAGTTGAATAAGCTTTTTCCTCATAGCTAGGACATAATGCTTAAAACTAATATCTTAAATATATATATATATAATACCCACACTTTATTTTAATTAAAATTAATATTATATATAAATACAACTCATACAAACAATCAAACCTTCCTAACAAGGGGCATATAATATTATACTGAAACCTTATATATGTATTAGTTCTATTATTATAAATTATAAATTTCATTAATTTATATTATTTATAAAGTTATGATACGAAACTTAAAATATCGGGTTTTTTTATTTTTTTTACACCTTTAGTCATGGATTTGCTTCATTTTGGATTTATAATTCCATTCCTGCTACGATTATAAAATCAATATTATTGTAGTGATCAATATTATTGTAGTGATAAGTGCTAGACATATCAATAGTATATATGAGCATAAATAAATAGTCTAAAATATGAACATATATACCTGAATGTAAGGTCTAAACTATTCTTTAAAATTTGAACATGACTTTATTTAAGAAGAGATAAACCCTTTACAAAAAATATATATATTTATGCCTAAATATATATGAAATAAAATAAAAATAATATAATCTGATATACAACTCGAAATTTACTAAGTCTCTCTTATAACACTCATCTCTTAGTAAACATTCTCCATAATATTTTAATATATATGAGCTTTTATTCCTAGGCATTAATAAACTAATAAATAAATAAAATTGTTCGTCCTTAATAAATCCTTAAAGAAACTTTTATTTATTAATTTATGATGACTAAACAAAATATACACTTCCTAGATATATAATTAATAATATCCATGTCGATTATTAGCAAATTAATTCAAATATAATTTATTGATAAATAATATAATTAAGTCTTGGTAGGACTCCAAGATAGTTTGGTATGCGCATCTCCACAACAACACACCTGCAAACTACATTATCAATACTCAAATTTCCACAGAGGTAAACGGAGGTGATTGGTGTGTCGAAAGAAGGCCAAAGCCTATGTCCTTATGGGTAGAGATTCGAATTACACTCTGATCATTTCTTCTGTTGACATCTAGGTGCTTTTCCTTGTAGAGTTTGTGGTGCTTTATTATATTCCCTCGTGGCTCTTCACTTGGCTTGGCAGTTGGACGTTAACTTGATACTTTGATACTATGCATAGAGCATTATATATATTTTCCTTCCTTTGATTTTGGCATTGTGGAGATGAAATGCTTTTTTGCTTACCAACAATACCCAACGCAAGTTGAAATGGGTAATGCATTTTATAACCAGTGTAATAATGGTGTTAAGCCTTGCTAAAAAAATGTGTTTTAGCTGTATATGCTATTACCGATAATACTCTGTTTTATATTGTTGGAGCAAATATTTAAAGGGAATTTGAGCAATGAATAGTTGAAGTTGCAAAGATTGCAACTATTATATAGTCGAATTGAAGATAGTTGAGTGGACGGTTAATAACTTAATGTTACCAATGGTCAAATAGGGGAGGCCAGTAAATAGCGGTCAAAAATTGATGGAATGCCCTGGACTTAATTGCAGGACAAGATAGATGGCTCGAGCTTTTCGTAAATAGTGAAAATAAATCTCTCTACCCATTTTGTGCCCTATAGAGTTAACGCTCTGATCTATTGATGTGTTGTAGGATATTAACAGCATTTGGAATTTTTTGACTTGTTTATCTTCTCAATTGAAGTATCGAGCCAGAGATTCGAAACTCAAAAATCTGCGTGTTCTTACCAATCATAATTGAGGCGTTTTCTCACAAGTATTTTGTTGTAAATGACCCTAAAATAGAGACATCCAAATTTGAGTGAGTGACTGGACAAAGTTAGAGATTTCCTGCACTGATTCTCTAAGTCCACAGAGGGTTCATTGGTAAGCGGTTTAGAACATTCATCCATACTAAAGCAGCAATTTGAATTTAGAGAAGGTGTGACTTTTATGTTTCTCTTTCGACGATTAAAGGAATCGGAAAAGACAACCTTAGAAACTCTAGGGGTAGCAGGCCTAAAATTAGGGAATTCTCATTCAATAGTACCAATAAAAGGGAATTGCGATCAAGCATCCATCCATCATTAGAAGGCAGGCAGCAGGAAGTATGGTGTAATGGGCCTTTAGTATCCCAAGGGTTTGAGAACTGGCTCTGATACCAAATTGTAAGAACCTAAACCTCAAGCTAATTTCTAAATAGCATAACCTGAAATAATAATACAGAATTTTAAAGAAATTTAATCTAATGAATACTAACCTTTCTACATTGCTGAAAATTTGTTTACTCTGTTACAATTCTTGTCTAGCTGTTTGTTCTGCTAAAATTTTGTTTGCTTTGCTGCAATTCTTAACCGGTTGTGTCACCAAAACCACCCTGCCGATCTAGGTACAACCTAGGTACTCAGTCTCAGAAAGATTTCAGTTGAAGCAATCTGATTCCCCCTTGCCCAAAAGCATCAGTATAATCAAGACTCAAGTTTCCTTCATAACCGTACTACACTATCCAAATTGATCTCCTCTCCCTCAAAATGGTTTTTCCCTTCTCCTTTTATTTCCTCATCCACCGCCTTCTTTTCATTCTTCATGTCAATTTTATGGTTACATGTAACTTCTATGAAATCGAATCTGATTTGATTTCGTTGATTTTTATTTGAATACGTAGTTTGATTTAATAAGGTTTACTCATTTTATTATTTTATAACTTAATTATAAATTTATAATTTAATTAATTTATATTATTATTTTATTTATAGTCGGGTCATTACAACCAATATACCCCTCAACCCCAATCGAAACAACTATGTTGCCTCGGCTTGGATTGTGTGTCAATCGACCAAAAGTTTGGAAGATGCTACATCTGACAATTAGGCTAGTGTGAAACCAAGACGAACTAAGAACTTAACAATAATTTCGGAGTTGTTAGACTTGTTTTTCATGAACAAATTCCATTCAGAGAGTTGGAGTTCTACCAGTGTGTCACCAAGTGTTGTAGAGGCTACAACCACCCTCCAAAATTTTTCCTTAGCTTTGTTTTGGAGACTCCCTACCAACCTTTTACAATAGCATGTCTTGCTTCGTAAAGTACACAATCTCCATTAATTTTCTTGCAGAAAGGTAGCCTGTCTAACAGAGCTTGATGCATCCCCCTCATAGGTTGTCTCTCCGGACTTGGTCTAACTACAAGTTGAGCAACTCCTTCAAGAAATTGCGTAATTCTAGAGGGAAACCAACCTTCCCTCCAAAAATTGTGCAATTCAGTCTGGCAGCCTGTTGGGCTCCAGAATTGTACAATTCTTCCCAATAGGGCTGCTGAGCCCATGAATTGTGCAATCCTGGGCAACGATTATCTGCTCTGCCTAGAAATTGCATAAATCTCCCGGGCAATCAACCCAGCTCCCATCCAGAAATGTGTATTTTCTCCCAGTATTTGAGCAGCCTCTTGCATGTGTAGTTGGGTTGACCAGTTCCACCCAGGACCAAGGAAACTTGACTTGCATGCATGGCTTGCTTTTTCCTGGATTAGAAAAAGGAAACATGAAAAAAGCATCCCTTGATTCAGGGAGCTACTTTTAGAAACTGGAGGTTACATGCAAATAGTTTTTTAGAATATTTCCTACAAGTATCATTTTTCCTAGATCTGTGGCATGCGTGTCATCCTGAGGGATGGTGACTGCTAGCCCAAAAAGTTGCGCAATGCAGTCCCTGAGCCTGTAGTCATTTCCAACTGGAATTGCACATTGTGCATTTCCAGTAGTCAGCTTTGATTGCGCATTTCACAATTGCACCATCTAGTCATGCCCCCTAGACAGCCCAAACAACGTTTTGTGCAAGTCTGGCAGCCAGTCAATCAGCCTCCCAATAGAAATTGTGCAATCTTTGCCTATTAATCCCCAGGTATGTGTTATGTTGTTCCCCGAATTTGCTTTGGTTTTCGCTGACAGATTGCTTGCCATGCATGTCACTTTGTCTCCAAATATTTTGGGTGTTCACCCGCCTCTTAGCACTTCAGGATCGATGGCCTCCAAGGGAGCAGGACCAAAGGACACTGATGGAATTGCAACTGGAGCAGCGGTTGAGCAAGTGTCTGCAAGTCTACTGAGCTATGAAGATACCAAGTTGATTCTAGACAAGGACATCAAGTTGAAATGGAAAGAGATCAATGATGCATTTACATGCACATTTGGGGAAGACCTCGAAGACTGCTAGGTATACATCAACATCCACAAGTCCTACTTGTACCGGATTGCATGCAGATACCCTGTGTTCCTATGCACAGACAAGATACACTGGATCGTCTTGCACACTGATCCTGAGACGATGACCTTAAACTTTCATTTACAATAACTGTAAGAACCTAAACCTCAAGCTAATTTCTAAATAAAAGAACCTGAAATAATAAATACAGAATTTTAAAGAAATCTAATCTAATGAATACTAACCTTTCTGCTTTGCTAAAAATCTATTTACTCTACTGCAATTCTTGTCCAACTATCTGTTATGCTGAAAATCTGCTGAAAATCTGTCTACTCTGCTGCAATTCTTGATCGGCTGTGTCACCAAAATGGCCAAAACCACCCTGCCAAACTGAGTACAACCTAGGTACTCAGTCTCAGAAATCTTTCAGTTGAAGCAATCTGATTCCCCTGTGCCCAAAAACATTAGTATAATCAAGACTCAAGTTTCCTTCATAATTGTACTACAGTTTCCAAATTGATCTCCTCTCCCTCAAAATGGTTTTTCCCTTCACCTTTTATTTCCTCATCCACCGCCTTCTTTTCCTTCTTCATATCAATTTTATGGTTACGTGTAAATTTTATGAAATCGAATCTGATTTGATTTCGTTGATTTTTATTTGAATACGTAGTTTGATTTAATAAGGTTTATTTATTTTATTATTTTAACAAATTAAATTATAAATTTATTAAATTTATAATTTTAATTAATTTATATTATTATTTTATTTATAGCAAGTCATTACATACATCCCTCCTTCCAAAAACTTCGTCCCGAAGTTAGGGTTGCTAAAATATATTAGTGATTAACGTGAGTATATGTTTTCTTAAATATTTTAAGATTTTACAATTATTATATTCATGTCTTGCCCCGGTTGACTCTTCAAGCTATTCTAAAATCATCTTATCCTTCCTAATCTCTTCCGCTTCCATCCCATCAGCCCTCTACTAGAGTATGCCATGGTGTCACCTATACTGGTTAACCATTCATAGACTCTCAAGGGTGTCAGCATTGATTATATCAACCTGATTGCCCAGTAGGCATCTAGCAGTCATCATCACACATCTAGGGGAGCATGATTCACACAGTCCTCCCATGATTCCAGTTTTTTGGAGGATAAATGGTGGGCAATACCTCCACCCCTTCGCGTGGGACTAGAGTTAATGTTCTTTCATGGAATCTTATTGAGTCTTAATCATGTGGCCATTTTTGTAAGCTGCCATATAAACACTTATCCATATATTATAACATATGCATCAATAAATAAACAATTTATGTATAGCTCATACATTTTGTTATCTTGCAATCATTCTTTCATTTCTTTCTCATTAATCATATCAATATGCATAAATAAAGTAAAATTTGTAATATCTTAATTCATAGCAAAATTAGATTTAGATTTTATATAAGGTTAATCAAATATTGAACTTCATCTTAGTATTCATAACTTAGTAAGGTAAATCGAAATAACATATTTCATCTTGGTATCCACGTACCAGTAGAATTAAGCAGGTAACATATATCAAATTTTGGTAACATAAAAATTTCTTCCAAAAATGGTTTTGAGTATCTGATTTAAAGTAAAGAAAATATATACAAAATATGGCTTAATGTTCTTCAAAATTGACTCAAGTTGGGGTATTTTTGACATATGGTTTCCGTATCTTCCCAAATAGCCGATCCAGGACTATACTTGTCCCACTGGACCTTAACCTGGTCTATCAGACGATTCTAGAGCTGTCGAACCCTACGTTCCAGTATACGTAATGGTTCAACCGATATGATTCCTCCGTCCGATACCTGTAGTTCCTTCCATTGAAGGTTATGAGATTTGTCAGCTATGTAATGCGTTAATATAGACACATGAAATACATTATGAACTTTATGCAAATGAGGTGGCAGTGCAAGATGATAGGTGACAGGTCCAACTCTTTCCATGACTTTAAATGGTCTAATAAATCGGGGTGACAACTTTCTCCCTTTTCTGAATCAGATAGTGATTTTATTTGGTTTGATGCGGACAAAAACCTGATCCTCTACTTCATATTTTCTATCAGTTTTGTGGGCATCAACATAACTCTTTTGTCTATCCTGTGCTTCTTTTAACCGTTGTCTAATTTGTTTTACCTGCTCCTCCATCTCTTGGATTAATTATGACCCTATTATCACCCTATCTCCTAACCTGTCCCAACTTAATGGTGTTCTGCAAGGCTTGTCGTATAATTCTTAAAATGGAGGCATTCTGATTGAACTGTGGTAACTATTATTGTATGAAAATTCGATCAAGGATAAGTAATTTTCCCAGTGTAACTGTTGATCCATAACATACATCCTCTACATATCTTCTAGTACTTGATTTACCCTTTCTGCTTTCCCATCAGTCTCAGGATGATACGTTGTACCCAAATTTAGTTGAGTTCCTAACGTTGATTGCATGCAAGTCCATAATCTTGAAGTGAATCGTGAGTCTCTATATGATATGATCTTCTTAGTTACTCCATGAAATCTGATAATTTCATTTATGAATACTCGAGCTACGTCAGCAACTTCGTAAGTATCTCTTAAGGGAATGAAATGGGCGCTTTTCGTTAATCTATCCACTATCACCAGAATAACATTGTGTCTTTGATAAGTAAGAGGTAGTACAATGATAAAATCCATGGAAATGATTTCTTGTTGAAAATAATATTGAGAGGGGGGGTGAATCAGTATTATCAGGATAATTATTCTTTTTCAAAACAACTGATATACGCTACTTCAATTTAATAAAACTGCGTATGTACGCAATTATGCAGAAGGAAACCCGCGTATACAGAACATGCTTTTACTTTACTTAATCTTTCTGATGATGATTGTTAGTCAGTGATGCAGAATCCAATAACAGTATCCAGAGACAGTAAAACAGAGCAGAAAGACAATCAGACACAAGAACACAAGATATAAGGTGGAAACCCAATGTGGGTGAAAACCACCTGCTGCAATTCGTCTCTATCTTCCTTTTAAATTAGAAAACTTCTTTTACAATGTACTGGTGTAGTCTTTTTACCAGTACGCAAGCTACAACCTGCAGAGAGCTACTACTCTCTCTCGTTCTCCATTTTTCTCCTGGAAGGGAGCAACAACCCCCTTTAGCTTTTGTACTAGCCAAGATACTAGTATGTAGATGCTGGCCTACAGAAGGATACAACCTTCTCTTTCTTCCAGGGACCACTTTTCATCAATTTTCAAACTGGATCCATGAACATCAAACAATCATCAAGAATCAATCAATCTCCTTTCCACCAACTAGATCTGAAACAAGTAGATACTTTTCTGACAGCTATACACAGAACACTGTACCAGAAACCACACAGCAGAAACAGAACCCAAAACCTAGCAGCAATAAGCAGAAACAGCCAGATCACAACTTAAAGCATATACGCAATTTTAACAGTCTGCAACTTGCGTGCATACGCCTCTGCCTATGGAAGAACCTGCGTATACACTCCTTTACTTCACCTAAACAGCGTGTATATGCGCCTTCGCTTCAATGAACCTGCGTACAGATCTATAAAGGACAATACACTCTTCCAGATATTCAATCACTAATTAACCCAAATTATAGATCAGATAAGCGCCACATCAAGCAGATCAAAATCATACAGAGATACTATCATTTAGGCTTAAAGATTATGACCCATGAATAGACCTTATCCTTCCTTTTGTGCTAAGGTTCCTCCTTCCTC
>APFE030071325.1:94836-135478 GCA_000404065.3 Pinus taeda
ATCTTATATAATGTATTAGTCTCTATTATTATAGAATTTATAATTTTCATTCAAGTTATATTGATTTTATAAAGTTATGATACGAAACTTAAAATATCAAGTTTTTTTTTTAAACCTTTAGTCACGGATTTGCTTCATTCTGAATTTATAATTCCATTCCTGCTACTTATAAAATCAATATTATTGTAGTGATCAATATTATTGGTGTGATAAGTGTTAGACTTATCAATAGTATATATGACGCATAAATAAATAGTCTAAAATATTTTGAACATATATACTTGAATGTAAGGTCTAAACTATTCTTTAAAATTTGAACATGACTTAATTTAAGAAGGGATAAACCCTTTACAAAAGAAAACAAAAATATTTATGCCTAAATATATATAAAAAAAAAATAATAATAATAATAATATAATCTGATATACAACTCAAATTTTAGTAAGTCTCTCTTATAACACTCATTCTCTTAGTAAACATTCTCCACAATATTTTAATATATATGTGCTTTTATTCCTAGGCATTAATAAACTAATAAATAAATAAAATTGTTCGTCCTTAATAAATACTTAAAGAAACTTTTATTTATTAATTTATGATGACTAAACAAAATATACACTTCCTAAATATATAATTAATAATATTCATGTCGATTATTAACAAATTAATTCAAATATAATTTATTGATAAATAATATAATTAAGTCTTGCTAGGACTCCAAGATCGTTTGGTATGCGCGTCTCTAAAACAACACACCTGCACACTTCATTATCGGTACTCAAATTTCCATGGAGGTAAACGGAGGTGATTGGCGTGTCAACAGAAGGCCAAAGCCTATGTCCTTGTGGATAGAGATTTTAACTACACGCCGATCATTTCTTCTGTTGACGTCTAGGTGCTTTTCCTTGTAGAATGCGTGGTGCTTTATTATATTCCCTCGTGGCTCTTCGCTTGGCTTGGTAGTTGGACATTAACTTGATACTTTGATACTATGCATAGAGCATTATATATATTTTCCTTCCTTCGATTTTGGCATTGTGGAGATGAAATGTTTTTTTTGCTTAACAATAATACCCATTGCAAGTTGCAGTGGGTAATGCATTTTGTAACAAGTGCAATAATGGCGTTAAGCCTTCCTAAAAAAATGTGTTTCAGTTGTATATGCTATTGCCGTTAATGCTCTGTTTTATGTTGTTGTAGCAAATATTTATAGGGAATTTGAGCAATGAGTAGTTGAAGCTGCAAAGATTGTGACTATTATATAGTTGAATTGAAGATAGTTGAGTGGACGGTTAATAACTTAATGTTACCAATGGTCACACAGGAGAGGCTAGTAAATAGCGGTCAAAAATTGATGGAATGCCCTGGACTTAATTGCAGGACAAGATAGATGGCTCGAGCTTTTCGTAAATAGTGGAAATAAAGCTCTCTGCCCATTTTATGCCCTGTTGAGGTAGCGCTCTGATCTATTGATGTGTTGTAGGATATTAACGACGTTTGGAATTTTTTGACTTGTTTATCTTCTCAAATGAAGTATCGAGCCAGAGATTCGAAATCCGAAAATCTGCGTGTTCTTGCCAATCATAATTGAGATGTTTGCTCACAGGTATTTTGTTGTACATGACCTTAAAACAGAGGCATCCAGATTTGAGTGAGTGACTGGACAAAGTCAGAGATTTCCTGCAATGATACTCTGAGTCCACAGAGGGTTCGTTGGGAATTTTCTTGAGTTCATTTGCGCTATAGTTTGGCTTTTAAAGATTATATTGCCATATTGTTTCTCTTCATCACTATTATCCAAATCTTGAACACTACATCTTTTGTGTTTCTCATAAGCGGTTTAGCACAGTCATTCATATTGAAGCAGCAATGTGAATTTAGAGAAAGGTGTGACTTTTATGTTTCTCTTTCAATGATTAAAGGAATCGGAAAAGACAACCTTAGAAAATCTAGGTATAGCAGGCCTAAAATTAGGGAATTCTCATTCAATAGTACCAATAAAAGGGAATTGCGATCAAGCATCCATCCGTCATTAGTAGGCAGGCGGCACGGAGTATGGTTTAATGGGCCTTTAATATCCCAAGGGTTTGAGAACCAACTCTGATACCAAACTGTAAGAACCTAAACCTCAAGCTAATTTCTAAATAGCAGAACCTAAAATAATAAATACAAAATTTTAAAGAAATTTAATCTAATGAATACTAACCTTTCTACTTTGCTGAAAATCTATTTACTTTACTGCAATTCTTGTCCAGCTATCTATTTTGGTGAAAATATGTCTTCTCCACTACAATTCTTGACCGGTTGTGTCACCAAAACGACCAAAGCCACCCTGCCGAACTGGGTACAACCTAGATACTCAGTCTCAGAAAGCTTTCAGTTGAAGCAATCGGATTCCCCCATGCCCAAAAACACTAGTATAATCAAGACTGATGTTTCCTTCATAACTGTACTACAGTATCCAAATTGATCTCCTCTCCCTCAAAATAGTTTTTCCCTTCTTTTATTTCCTCATCCACTGCATTCTTTTCCTTCTTTGTGTCAATTTTATGGTTATGTGTAACTTTTATGAAATCTAATCTAATTTGATTTCGTTGATTTTTATTTGAATACGTAGTTTGATTTAATAAGGCTTATTTATTTTATTATTTTATAATTTATTATAAATTATTAATTTATAATTTTAATTAATTTATATTATTATTTTATTTATAGGCGGGTCATTACAAGCAATATACCCCTCAACCCCAATTGAAACAACTATGTTGCCTTGGCTTGGATTGTGTGTCAATCAACCAAGAGTTTGGAAGATGCTACATATTACAATTAGGCTAGTGTGAAACCAAGATGAACCAAGAACTTAACAATAATTTCAGAGTTGTTAGACTTGTTTTTCATGAACAAGGTCCATTCAGAGAGTTGGAGTTCTACTAGTGTGTCACCAAGTGTTGTAGAGGCTACAACAACCCTCCAAAATTTTTCCTTAGCTTCGTTTTGGAGCGTCCCTACCAACCTTTCACAGCAGCATGTCTTGCTTTGTCAAGTACACAAGCTCCAGTGATTTTCATGCAGAAAGGCAGCCTGTATAATAGAGCTTGATGCATCCCCCTCACAAGTTGTTTCTCCGAACTTGGTCCAGTTGAAAGCTAAGAAACTCCTTCAAGAAATTACACAATTCTAGAGGGAAACCAGCGTTCCCTCCAAAAAGTGCGCAATTCAGTCTGGCAGCCTGATGGGCTCCAGACTTGCGCAATTCTTCCCAATAGGGCTACTCAGCCCAGGAATTGTGCAATCCTAGGCAGAAGTTAGCTGCTCTACCAAGAAATTGTATAAACCTCCTAGGCAATCAACCCAGCTCCCATCCAAAAATGTGTATTTTCTTCCAGTAGTTGAGCAGCCTCTTGCATGTGCAGTTGGGTTGACCAGTTCCACCCAGGACCAAGAAAACTTGAGTTGCATGCATGGCTTGATTTTTCTTGGAATAGCAAAAGGCGACATGAAAAAAGCATCCCTTGATTCAGGGAGCTATTTTTAGCAATTGTAGGTTACATGCAAAGATTGTTTTAAAATCTTTCCTCCAAGTGTCATTTTTCCTAAATCTGTGGCATGTGCGTCATGAGCCCAAACTTATTTATTCGACGCATCAGAGCTCATTATTTCACATCAATCTTGGAGATCTTACATCCCACAACACATCCAGGAACCTTCGAGACATCTGACTTAGCTATTCACATGTAAGTAGTCTCAACTTGTATTTTTCATCATTTCTATCGCTTTTTGTATTTTCACTTGTTTGAGTGTTATTTGCCTAATTTCTTTGAATGCTTGCTTTCATTTACATGCATACTAACTTATACTAGCACCATTTTAGTTTTCATATCTATCTCACTACTATCGCATGCATGAAACTATTTTGCATGAACAGTCGCCAATTCAGCAACTTGCTTCACCCACATGCATGTTGTTCCATTTTTTGAATCTTTCATTCACTGTTTTCATGCATGGTCATTTTCTTCTGCTTATAATCAGTATCTCCATTCATTCACTTTCACATTTTCATTTAGTTTCCCATCAGTGGGCTTGGGAAGCCTTGGCCCGGACTCTGCCTCACCAAGACAACATTGGGAAATCCTGAGGGACGGTGACTGTTGGCCCAGAAAATTGCGCAATGCAGTCTCGAAGCCCGCAGTCATTTCCAACTGGAATTACGCATTGTGCATTTCCAATAGTCAACCTAGATTATGCATTTCACAATTCCACCATTCAATCATGCCCCCCAGATAGCCCAAACAACTTTTTGTGCAAGTTTGGCAGCCAGTCACTCAGCCTCCAATAGAAATTGCACAATCTTTGCCTATCAATCCCCACATATGTGTTATGTTGTTCCCCAAATTTGCTTCAGTTTTCACTGACAGATTTCTTGCCATGCATGTCGCTTTATCTCCTGATATTTTGGGTGTTCACCCACCTCTTATCACTTCATGATAAATGGCCTCCAAGGGAGCAGGACCAAAGGACACTGATGGAATTGCAACTGGAGCAGCAGTTAAGCGAGTGTCTATAATTCTACCGATCTATGAAGATACGAAGTTGATTCTAGATAAGAACATCAAGCTGAAATGGAAATAGATCAATGATGCATTTATAGGCACATTTGGGGAATACCTCGAATACTGCTAGCTATACATGAACATCCACAAGTCCTGCTTGTACCAGATTGCATGCAGATACCCCGTGTTCCTATGCGCAGACATGATACACTAGATCATCTCGCACACTGATCCTGAGATGATGACCTTGAGAAGTGTTAGAGGCACGAAGATTGCAACCTTCAGGGCAGAGGATTATGATGAGATGATTAGATGTTGGAGCCCGTGACTATCATGGAGACTCCCTTCAACTTACCCAGCAACAATTCCAACTCCGTAGACATTCTGAAGAACTAGGTAAAGGAGACGACTGTATTTAGGATGACATGCAACCAGATCTACAAGATGCAGATATTGTGGAAGGCGAATCAATACTTGGTAATTTTCGCATGTCGGTTGTATGGCCAATAAAGCACAGAAACCTTCCCATAGAGTTGGGTGATCGCACTGGACCAACTAGCCAGAGAGGGCAAACCATGTAACTGGTCTGACATGTTGGCTCATCAGTTGAAGGAATGGGTAACAAGGGCTCGACAGTCACCCGAAGGTATGCAAGCATAAATATACATGTTCGCTTATATCTTGGCTGCAATCTATGCCTGACAGGAGTTCCCGAGCTTGAAGTGGGCATAGTCACTGGAGGAGGCTACTGTGAACATGTATTGTAATTTGTTCTCTAAATGCAACTTCAGAGGAGTTATCACAAGGCTATTTGATCATTTTGTCACCCTAGTTTACAAGATGATATTCAAACAGGATCCACCCTGCATATCGAAGGCAACAATGGAGGAACCTATAGACATTGCTAATGGTTATGCCTCATTGTCCAACAACTTCATATGTGTGTACAATGTGGAGAAGCCTCCTTATGTTCTATCGAAGTTTTCCTTGGACATACTTATCATGCAGGAAGTAGTGTATCACATCTCGGTAGGATTGACAACTAGACTACACTGGAAGAAGAAGGAACCTTGGCCCGCTCTTCCATTGCAAATTGGGTTATAAAATATTCGGAGTTTCAAGCAAGAAGATGTTGAAGTAGAAAATATGAAGAAGTATCCATTCGGCCTCTGAAGTTACAATCTGTATGACCCACACTGTCCTATGAAAGATCCCTACATGAGAGATCCAAGGGACATTTCATTGGGAAGAGGAGGACCCATGGAGGTATTGCTACAGTTTCTCCAGAACCAATGAACAGGTTGGCTTGGCTATGTAGTGGTTAGCAAAGAAACGTGAAGCAGCATGCTAGAGGGCACCAAAAGCAGCAACAACACTAGAGGTGAACATACCAGTGCACGACAAGGGTAAGAGAAAGATTGTCGATCGCATGGAGGAAGAGAAAAGCTGCAAGTTCCGGGCAGATCCACTTGTAGAGAAAGCAACTATAGTTAAAGAGGAAAAAAGGAAATACCACAATAAGAGAATCGCGCAAAGGCAGAGGGAGAAAGGAAGGGTGGAAGAGACGGAGAAGGAGTTGCATGAGTTGAAGGAGCAACTCCGGAAGGAAAAAGAGTTGTGAAAACATGAGAGGGAAGTGCAGCAGCAACAGGTACAGCAAGGGGCGTAACATGTGCAGATGGATGAAACAGTGCCCGTATAGGTAGTGGACTCATCAAAATAGCTAGCATCAGGCAAATAGGGTGAACCATTGCAGGAGCAAGACTTCACTCGTGAGATAGAGAAAGCACTTAAAGAGTTGTATACGGATATGGAACAACAGGAATTGGAACAAGACATCAACCTCATGCTCATCACTAAGAGGTCGACTTACCTGCTTCACTACATCCAAAATATGAGAAATTCTCAAGCGACCTAGGAGGCACTAAGATCCTTGGAGATCATCTAGAAGGAGATATGCACAACATCTCATTCGACGAGTCTCAACATAGAGTTGTGAAACCTCGCAAAGTGTCGACTCTAGATGATCATACATCTACTGCGCAAGTTGAGGAACGGGTGATCGTTTCTAACATGCGCAAACATCCATCAGCCTTTGCCAATGCTACCAGAGTGTATGCCAAAGCCACTAGCTCAAGCGTTCACTTTGTGGTAGCTGAGAATGAGCGAATGGATAAGGAACTACAGACGACCAAGCAAGGAGGAGTGTTGGTTATAGCATCTGGCCTAGCAAAACTGAAGAAGGCAATACTAGATGAAGTGTTGTCCCTTGACATAGTCATGCAGGCATTATATTCCAAGTTTGGTATCATGCACAAGGCAATCGTCCATCTCAACGGAAGGCAACAGCAATGTGTTAGAAGAGCATGTATCTTAGTGAATGTGCATGTTGTTGTTGATTACATGAAAACAAGGATGATGAGATACGAGGGAGCCCCGCTTCACTTGCCTAAGATGATGAAGCCCAGAGTGGTCGAGATGAAGACATGTATCCAGAATCATATCTGAAACTATGAAGAGCTCCTGTAGCTCATCACTAGTATATAGACTTCCCATGCACGTGTATTCAATATTTTGGATGTTGTGGTGCACACACATGCAATCCCATCTATTGGGACTCTCACCTAGGTGAAGACAAAGTCACAGGTTCGACTAGAGCTTGACTCGTACTTTGACGAGTTGATGCGCATTGCCACCAGCCCAAACTTGCCCATCAGTGCAGACATCATGCACAAGTCTGTTGTTGGTCTAGCCCCATTGAAGACAATGATGTGCATGCTTTCAGATGATTTGGACAGAGGAGCTCGAGCAGTGTACCAGGATGCTATGGAGGCAAGAGTCAAGTTCCAGAAAAATGTCACCTTGGAGCACACAGACACCATCGCAGAATATAGGTCTTGGTCTCAGTACGCTACTATCAACCAAAATGAAGATGTCAAAGAGTCATTATTCCAATAGTTTTCCGAGTCATGGTGATTTTTAGCATGGCTTGCTCAAGCCATTTTGTCTCACATGGGTACATGTGCACTGTAATGTAACATCTTGTCAAGTGTAAGTTCAAGTGTCGATAGTTGGATGTAACTATCATACAGTAGATGAAGGGTCATGAGGGTAGATGAACTTTCACAAAGGGGAATGTCAAGGTTCAACCCATCCTTTGCTATAAATAGTCCCTCATAACTCATTCTACAGGCTTTTTGTCAGCCAAGCTTCCAATAAGACTATCTTAGAGAGAGCTTGGATAGTATTGTAACGAGCCTTGGCTTCTCCACTGTGCAAAGCTAGACATCACTTTGGAGAAGCAAGCGGTTTTGGTTGTAACATTTTGCTATCTCAACTAGTGGTTGGACATTGATGTATTGTATGACTGGAACTTACACTTCTTAATATGACAAGAACCAGCATGTTTCATGCATATGTTTTAGTTTATTCTATGCTATTTGGTTTACTCTAAATGATATATGTATATGTTTGCTTACACATGCATGTATAGCTATCTGTGTATGTATGTATGAATCTTTCTTAAATGTGTTGTTGGTTTAACCATCACTTTGGATTGCTAGCTAACTTTCCTTCCATATTATGATGCATCTTTTCTCGTGTGTTCCATTCTTAATTCCGTGCTATCACATGTTTCCAAGGGGTGCACTCATCTCAACCCCCATGTGTTAGAACCTCTCATGCACCTTCCTTGGCTCACTACATATGACACACCCTTGCTACCAACAGAGTTATGTTACTTGCCTCTATGCAAAATCATGGTCAAGGCATTACCGTACGACCTACTACTGGGACTCCTACACCAAACAGTCTGAGGTCTAATTAGGACTTCTTACCAGGGAGATCCCATGACATTTTGGCGAGTCCAGCAACGTCAACAGGTTATTAGGTTACTATAGGAGGTTCATCAGGAAATTCTAACGCATTTCATATCCTATTACATCCCTAGAGAGAAAAGGGAAGAAATTTCAATGGACAGAGGAATGTGCAACAAGTTTTGAGTAGGTGAAGCAGTCGTTGACAAATGATCCAGTCCTTAAGATTGCATATCGAGATAAATATTTCATGGTGTGTACAAATTCCCACAAGGGAGGACTTGGTGGAGTCCTAATGCAGAAAGGACAAGTGGTATGCTATGAGTCCAGGAAACTGAATGAGTACGAGCAGATCTGACTCATGATCTTGAGTTGGTATCTATTATTCATGCATTGAAGATGTGGAGACACTATCTTCTTGGCAAGAGGTTCGTATTGATGAGAGACCATAGTGGAATGAGGTACCTATTTGACCAACCGAGTTTGAATTCCATGCAAGCGAGATGGTTGGCCACCCTTAATGAGTTTGAATTTGAGATCAGATACATCAAGAGTAAGCAGAAGAAGGTTGAAAAGTATCTCAGTAGGAGAGTGCATATGAACCATGATGTAGCAGCGAGCTCATATGGGACAAATTTACAAGATTAGATCTTACAGGCAGGACAACAAGATGACATGTACAAGGAGCTTAGGCACAAGTTACAACAACAAGGTACATGTGATCAACATGTGAACTGTCATCTCACAGTAGATGACTTGGTGATATTCAGGGATAATATCTATGTGTTGAACAAAAATGGGCTCTATAAGCTTATCCTAAGAGAATTTCATGCTAAATCCTATTCAGGTCACCCAGTATACCATAAGACATTGACAGCAATGAAGAAGTTCTACTATTGGCTGAATCTAAAGAAGGAAGTGGAAGAGTTTGTGGCTAGATGTTTGGACTGTCAGTGGGTGAAAGTAGAGTGTGAGAATGCAGGTGGACTGCTTCAGCCTATTCCAATTCTAGAATGGAAATGGGAGGTCACTTCCATGGACTTCATTATATTTCTTCCAAGGAAATCAAGGCAACATGATTATATCATGGTTGTAATAAGCAGGTTGAGAAAGGTAGCTCACTTCATTCCAGTGAAGACTACTTATTCAACTAGTGAGGTGGCACATGTCTTCATCAGGGAAATCATTATATTGCATGGTGTTTCGAACAAGATTGTGTTGGAAAGGGATGTTAATTTCACTTACAAGTTTTGGAAGGAGTTGTTTACATGTTTGGGGAAAATTTTGGCCTTCAGTACATCTTATCACCCGCTGACAAATGGACAGACAAAGTGGGTCAAAAGGATTTGAGAGCGCATGCTCAAAATGTATGTGATGCATCAATAGAGGAGATGGGAGGAGTACCTTCCATTGGTTGAGTTTGCTTACAACAATGGTTATCAAGAGTCACTAAGGATGAGTTTGCTACACTGTATGGGTGGAGTTGTAATCATCCCATCAGTTGGAGTGATACAATGAACAAGGTATTGATAGGACCGAACATATTGGTAGAAATGGAACAAGAGATGAAGGTTATAAACAAGAATATGAAGGGAAAACGAGATAGGTAGAAGAGTTATGCAGACCATCATAAGGAATTTAAGAATTTTTAGGTTGGGGAGCATGTGTATTTTCACATCAAGCCAAATAAGAGCTCCTTGAGGATTGGATCATGTGCCAAGCTAGCACCACGATATTGCGGGCCTTTTGAGATCATCGAGAGGATTGGACCAGTCGCCTACATACTTCCATTGCATCTGACAGTGAAATTCCATGATTTTTTCCATGTTTCATTACTTAAAAGGCATGTAAATGATGTTGATAATGTTATTGATTGGTTTGTATTGCACGTGGAACCAAAAGGAGAATTCCATCTAGAACCTCAGTGCATATTGCAGTAGAAACAATCATGCTCCGCACTGGAGAAATTGATAAAGTTAAAGTGCAGTGGAAGCACTTTGGGCCTGACGAAGCTACATGGGAGATGGTTGTGTTAGTGCCCAAATCTACCTCAGGCTGAGAAAGGTAGGATCTAGGGTAACATCAAACCAAACTTAACCAGGTAGTTATCCCTACCAGGTCAGGAGAGGGCTCTTTCCTTGTCAATATCAGTAAAATATGATCAATGAGGCTTGAGATGACTGATCTAAAGACTAATTTTAGGCTAGGTATGTGTTCAGAAGAGTTTGACTGAATTTGATGATGTTTTGCTGGCTCAAATCTGAAAGGTAGATTTGGGTCTGAGGAATGGGCTCAATTTTGCAGAGATCTCTATGGGGCGAGGTAGGCAAATGACTTAGTACTTCAAATTGAGTGAGATGGAGAGCTTTTAGACTAGTGAGGAGTTTAAGAGGGCATGAAAGTCTTAGGGATCCTCTTCAAACAGCTGAAAACATAAATAACTAAACAAAACCCTATGTAGAGCACTGCAATTTCAATGAATTCTACCTTTATCCTTGTTTCATTTAGTTAAAATGAACAGAGAGAAGATGATGGCATACATAAAACACATGTAAACTTGCAATTACAGAAGGAAACACAATACCAAATCAAGTTGCCACAAGAATCCCATAAAGTGTTGTAAACCCTAGTCTATTCCTTTGCCAGACTATTGAAATAAGTGTACAATAATGCTCAAAGCTTTCACAAATGTCCAACCTTTGCCAATGACTGAAAAACTAGTAGATATAGGAAACAAAAAACTCATCCTAGCGTTTAGGGGTCGAGTTCATAAGTTTAGGAGTTGTTTCAACAAGATCTAAACTGAGAACTAAAAAGTAGGCAATGGAACAGCTTGCCTCTAAAAACTAGGAAACTAATTCATTCAGTTGCAAACTACATTTTCATGGATGAATCTACCTATATGAGTGAAAATTTAACATATTTACAACAAAATACATCAATTCACGTCAAATTACATCATGAGTTTGACTATTAGAAAGGGAAAAGTCAAACTGAGAAGAAATTAGGAAAAAAACAGATTTTTTTGACCAAAATGACAAAATTCCATCTTGTGTGTCGCGCTCTTGTCCCTGTGCACCACGCTACTTTTGGAGCTGATTTTGGAGGGCATCCTGTGCACCAAATTTGCTCCAAGTGGGCTTGTTTGAAATTTCTACCTATCTACTATCTAGAACAAGTCGAATTTCGAATTTTGGTCTCCATTTTCCCCTCCAAAAATGAGTTCTCCCAACACTGCTTCCTATGTCGCCAAAAAGGGGCATAAAGGTCATTTTTGGGGTGTTTTTGACCCTTTTGAAAGCTCAAAACTTGTCAAAATTTCTTGGCCATGTGAGGGAATTCATATTTTTCCATGTGGAATCCAAAAATGCTGAGTTTTCCTCAAAAGGAGGTCCCTAGCAAAAGCGCGCACCAGGTGGCGTGGCACACCAGGCAGAAAAACCTGTTTTTTAGGCCAAAAATTCAAAATTTGCAAAAAGTTTCCCAAATTTCTTGAAATCTGGGCCGAGTGTCGTTCATCAAGTGCTATGTTAGGCTAAGGAAGCCTCAACCAAGATCTGGAGTCTATCTTGCTCTTTTCTCTTCCTCGATGCTTTCTTCAACTTGGTCTTCAAAATCCTGATTCTTGCTTTACACACCTTGTTTCTTGCCAAGTAGTGGTAGGCCATGTGCGTCAACATCTTTTTCTCTCTGTTGGCCTTCTCTAGCATCTTTTCATGACCCATCTTTTCAAGCCAAGATTCATCACCAACATCAATTTCTTATTCAAGTAGTTTCAACTTGATTTTCCTCCTCTTAGCAACTTGTCGGTTTTCTCTTATGTTCTGGAGCTCCATGATGGTTTGTTGATCCTCTAACTATTTGTTCCTTTGCTCTAGATATTTGATTATCCACTTGGCTCTTTCTAGGTTGAGAGACAAATCATGAATGTCAACTTGTTGTTCCTGAATTATCTCCTTGAGCTTGGAGGTTTCGGAGCCCAAATCGGTGTCATCATCCTGAATAAGAATGAAATTTGTCTCTTGTCCTCTTGAAGGCCCCTCATCATGTAATGGTTGCTTACCCTTGTCATGTACCTGCTTTTTCGTTGAAGGAAACGATACCCCTTCCACCCGGGTGGATATAGTACTTGTTTTTCTGCTGCAAACAATCTCCTAATGCTCTTTTGATATGCAACAAACACTAGCACACTGGTGGTTTGTGTCTCATGCACCTCTTGCTAATGTGAAGGCTCTCCTGCCTCATGAAAAACTGATGGGGGAATTGGTGGACCTGTAAAGACCTCTTGTGATATGAAATCCTCCCATGAAACATTCAGTAGACTAAGCTGATGCAAAACCACAATTTTGATTAGTGCAAAGTGATAGATGCTATTATACTGCTGATGAGGAGGCTTCCTTTGAACGAAGGTGATCATCTTCTTAATATTCCGACAAATAAAATAGGGGAGGTTCATCATTCTCACCCTAGTGAAGTGCATCGACAATCTGGTGTGGTAGGCATACAGGTGAGAAAATCTGCCCTCACAGATGAAATATTTAATTATGAGTTTCATCAAGGGAGCATATGTGTCCTGAAGGTACCTGAAAGGGAAAACTCTACTAATATGCCTTTGGAAACCAGCCTTGGTATAAGGCTCATAATGTTCCTTGTCTACCAGTTGCCCCTTGTTCCACTGCTCACCTACATTTGGAATACCGGTTGCTTGAGATATAGTCTCAGGTGTCAAGGTGAATGTCTCACCTGCCAAATTGACTTGGCCATTGTGAAGATGGAGTACAAACAGTCGGGCAAGCTCATGGTGGTATTTGAATCTTTCCACCATCTCACAAAATTGGTAACAAGATTGAAGTTGGAAGCATGTGACAGCAAGAGGATAGGCCAACAGCTCGGGAAGTGAAGTAGGCTTCTCCCGGTTATGTTTCCCACTCTTGTGAGGTCTCCTTGGTGCATGAATTTCTCTAGAAGAGTCACTGACTGTTTCCTCATTTTTGTCATAAGAAGAATCTGACTCCATGTTTGCCAATTCTTGAGTTTTATTAGATGAGTATGAATAGATTTCGGAGTGACAATAGGAATTTTCTTCCAATGATATGAATTGATAAGGGACTGTGAGGGGACTGTGTGTGAGGGATTGGGAATGTTGCTGGTATGGTTTCTGGGGAATGAAGGGGTTTAGGGAATGATGGTTAGGGTTTAGGGATAGCAATTAGGGTTTGGGATAAGTGAAAGTAGGGATTAGGGTTAGTAGTTTTAGGGATATGGGGAATAGGGAATAGGTAAATATGAATGAAAAGGGAGGGAGAGAATGAAGTGAGGGGGTAAGGGAGTGAAAATGGTAGGGGTGGAATTTAGCAGAAAAAATGCAATTTGTAAACCCTAGGCAGTGTTTTTTAACAAGCAATGCAAGGAGCTAGAGTTTCAATATTTCCCTATTGAATCACCATAAACACTAAGACAAACTCATTCATTGGCCATGAGGGGGTATCAACTTACTTATAAAATGAAGAGTTTACAATCTAAGAGCCTTTGAAGGAAGATATGAGCAATTTCGGGCTTTGAAGACCTGTGTGCCATGCCACCTCACAGGTGTGCCACGCTGCCTCGGTGTGTCGCACCCCTTATAAAATTACGCTGCAAACCACTGCCTGGTGCGTCGCGCCTGTAAGTTTTCACCCTTTGATTGCAAAATCACAACTTTGGCTTTGAAACTGCAAATTTCACTTGCTCTCTTCTCCTTTGGACACAAACGAGCCTTCTTTGATATGAATATACTTTATATAGCAATGACTTTAATTTTTGACTTATGAAACCCCACTTTGCTAATGTTTGATTTTCACTTGCTTTTTGAAACTCTGTTTTGGGCAGTTTGCTTTATTTTTGCCTTTGATGGACTAAATACTTTGGCATTTTGTTTCTTTTGCAGGAACTAAAGTAGCAGAGGCTTGGCAAAGTGACTAGGGCTGCTTCTGAAATTATTACATATGAAAAAATGAAATTACATGAAATTTATTACATGAAACATATAAAAACTCTGTTTTTACTCAAAACGAGGTTTTGAGGAAAAATCAATCACTAAGCATGTGATTATTGAAATTATTGTTGTTGAGACTTTATTTGGCCTCCACATGTGCCTGCTGACCATTATTGAGCGTTTTCAAGACCTTATTGATGAAACCCTAGACCTAATTAGACCTAAAACCCTAAAAATGACTTTTGCATATTTAAAGATAAAATATGACTGCAGATGATCTAGATGTATGAAAATGGGCCAGTGGGTAAAGAACATGAGGGAAAATGTATAATATGCCACTACCATCAGATGATCCATGATCCTAATGGAATGCAACTGATCGGATGAGACACCTAACATGCAATGCAACAAGAGAATTTGATCACTGATGGAGGGATGAAGATACCGACACTAACATTGGCTCCAATGGGGATGGTAGCTCCTTGGAGGTGCCAAGAACTACAGATCTTTGGGAAAGCATGCAGTGCCTTCATCCATTAAGTTGTGGAGTCAATAACTTCAAGAAACCAAAACCAATATCTTGACACAATTTCAAGATTGAAATTGAACTCAAAACTGACTCAATTTCAAGACTGAAATTGACTGAAAGACCTAACTCAAACAATCCAAGCCAAAACTAAAATCAAACCTTCAATTTTATAGCCTTCACTTTGGGCCCCAAACTGAATGAATGATAATATTACACACTTGCAATGAAGGAATTAAAACGGTATGTACAATGATACATATGACAGCAGAAAACATTTCAGAAATAGTATCGTTTGAGCAGCCGCCCATTGACCGGCCCACTTGAACAATCTTCTCCGCACATTTCTTTCAGCAAGAAATCATTTTGGCCTCGATATGCAGCAATTTTGAATGGACCTTTGGATAGATTCTCAAACTTTCCATGCTTACCTTTGTCTTTGTTTTGCGCATCCCATTTTAGCACTATGTCTTCTATTTGAAACTTGTCCATCTTTGCCTTTCAATCATGTATTTTCTTGATTCTCTCTTGCAGCTTGAAAGTATTCTAAAAAACCTCCTCTCTAATCTACTACAAATGAATCATTTGATTGATTCTTTGCTACAAATGATCATCCTCGCTACCAGTTTCTTGCAGAAGTTTAACCACCAGGACTGCGAGAGAGGTCAAGAATACCATGTCAACACCATACACGAGCTCGAAAGGGGACATGCCTATAGATTTCTTTTTACTTACTCTATCTTCCCAAAGTGTATTAACAAGATTTTTGTGCCAACTCTTCTTGTTCGTTTCCAGTAGCTTTTTGATAATATTGACCAATGATATATTTGAGGATTCTGCCAATCCTTTACCTTATGGATAATATGTAGTTGAGTGCCCCAAGGCAATTTGATATTTATTACAAAAGTTAATCATTCTCTTAGATTTAAAAGTTGTTGCATTATCAGTGATCAACTTGTTTGGACAACCAAAATAGGACAAAATATTGTTTTCAAGAAATGAAATGATTACCAAATCAATGGCCTACCTAGTGGGAATCGCCTCAATCCATTTAGTGAAATAGTTTGTCACTATGAGGATCCACTTGTGCTATGCTGAAGAAGTAGGATGGATCTCACCAATGAAGTCCAAACCCCACTGTTGAAATGAAGCACTTACTTCAATCGTCTTGAGCGATAAAGGCTGTAATTTTCTCCTACCTTGAAAAATCTGACATTCTTGGCAACTTGTAGCAGTTTTGTACACATCAGCAAAGAGAGTTGGCCAATAATATCCCACTCTCAAAATTTTATTGGCTGTTTTCTTCCAAAATAGATGACCTCCACAATGTCCCTTATGAAAGTCTTCCATAACCTGTTTTGCCTCTTCTTCAACCAAACAATTAAGCAAGACACCATCGAGATCTTTCCAATAGAGTGCATTATTCATTATACAAAACTTGGCAGCCTTTAATTTCAAGATCCTACTTTTGTTCTTAGCCATTCCAGGTAGTGGTGATAGATTTTGGAGCACATAAACAATGTTTTGAATACCAAGGAGAAAGAAGAAAAATTTCTGATACTTGAACAGGTGAACTTTCTTCACCTTCCTTGGACATAGCAGCAATGAGATTAATGTCCAAGGCATGCAAATTTGACTCAACCATTAGCTTGGCCAGCCCCTGTCCTTTGATGAGCTTTATTGGTTTGAAATCCACGTCATATTCCAACAAAGCTGCAATCCATTTGCCTCGTCTCCCTTCCAGATCGGTTTGCACTAAGACATCTTTAACAGCAACGTTAGGGACATAAGCAAGGATGTGAGAATGCAGAATATAGACTCCAAAATCTTTCAATGACTTTACCAAAGCAAGAGCTTTCTTTCAATAATATTATACTTTAAAGTTGCATACCTTATGGTTCTGTTGAAAAAAGCAATTGGTTTCTCAAGCTGGTCTCTTTTCTGCATTAAGACCGCTACCATAGTATGATCTGAAGCAAATGAAAACAAAATGAAATCTTGAGTATAATCCGGGCTGATCAAAACTAGAGCTGAATAAAGAGCCAAATTTACCAAATTGAAAGACTTAATTTCTTCCTCAGTCCACTTCACTACATTATCTTTCTTTATAATGTTTGTGATTTCCCTTAAATGTTCTGCAAGATTGGGCACAAAACAACGTAAGAAATTCATCTTACCATTGAATGATTGGATCTCTTTTTTACTTCGTGGAAAATCAATCTTCTGAATGGCTTCCACTCGAGCTGGATCGATGTGGATGCCCTCCCTAGATATAATATGACTGAGAAGCTTGCCTTCATCCATGGCAAACAGACTCTTCTTTGGATTAAGAGATATTCCATACTTTCTACACCGCTGAAATACAATATTCAAATGATAAAGGTGCTCTTCATCTGAATTAGAAAAAAATGCCAAATCATCAAGGTAAACAACTAAAAATACATCTTTTTCATTAGGAAATGCAATATCCATAGCTCGTTGAAAGGTCGCACCAGCATTCTTTAATATGAACAGCATCTTGGCATAATGAAAAGTTCCCCACGGAGTGGTGAACGCTATTTTATCCCTGTCATCTTCATGGACCAGAATTTGATTATAACCAGAATACCCATCAAGTAGCAACATGCGGGATGCTCCAACTACTCTTTGAAGCATGTGATCCATCTTGGGAAATGGATAGTTATCTTTCAAATACACTTTATTCAGATTTCTGAAATCAAATCATAATCAAATCTCACCTATTTTCTTGCGCACGGGCACCAAATTAGAAATCTAATCTAAAAATCTCATGGGGAAGATTATACTATCTTTGTATAATCGATTCACTTCCTTCTCTATTGAGGGCAGCAGCTTTGGATTTATTCTTCTTAGCTTCTTTTGAAATGGCTTTTGATTTGGCTAGACCGGAATTATGCGCTGAATTATGCTCTTATCATATGTTGTCAAATCTGAATAGTCCCATGCAAATACATCAGTAAATGAGGATAATAAATTGATATACTTCGCTTTTACTTGTGGAGGCAACGCCTTTGATAACTTCACCATTTTAGGATTTTATGCTGATCCAATGTTCACATCCTCAACTCCTTTCTCGGTTGGCAACAAGCTCGATTTTCGGGCTACATCATCTTGATCAAACAACTCCTCTAAAGGTATTAGACCTTTAGGAATGACATTGTCCTTCAGCTGCAAAACTTCCATCTGATTTACTTCCATATCTGCTTCACCATCATCATGCTCCCCATCTATAGAAGTTCCTTTGAATTTACCTTCATTTTGTAGAAATTCTTCGATCTCTTTATCATCTTGAAACACCTGCCAATATCTTTGATTATCAAGGACAGTCGGGCGATGTTTCACATGAATTTCAAACTTATTGTTTGAATTCATCGAAATTTTCAAATTACTTGCTGCTATTGCAAGTGAATCTGCAATAACATTCTGAACACGAGGGACACATGTCAAAATGTAATCTGGAAACAATTTCAAGATATCTAATACCGCATTACGATATGCTTGCATTCGAGGATGCTTAGCTTGGTATTCCCCTTTCACTTGCTTGATAACTAACTCAGAGTCGCCATATACTGAAATTCTTTTAGCATTTAACTTTTTAAGGATTTTCAAACCAGCAATTAAAGCCTCATATTCAACCTCATTATGTGAACAATCAAAAGCTAATTTATACAAACAAACCCTTACATTACTTGGCACTTTTTTTGGTGAGAAAACAGGGCTGCGTATCCAAATGCCAATTCCAGCACCTTCCTTTCCTACTACGCAATCAAAATCCATGCTCCACAAACCAGCTTCATCCTCTTCCAAATTCTAAAATTTTGTTTGCTCTTTTACTTTTCCTTGTCGTCCATCAATATTTTGCTACTGTCAGAAGGCTAATTGCTCAACGATACTATCAAGTCTTTGTCTTTCTTGCTTTAATACATCTCGGAAATTTTCAATGATCTCTAGAATGTCTTCCGCTTCAACTAATTAGCTATTTAGATCATTAAAACTATCAGAATATAGAACAAATGATTCTAAATCAGTATGTACATATTTGATTGGATGATTTACCGGTTTTTCCTTGCTAGTGATCATGTACTTCATCTTTTGTTCCCGGTATAATTTCCTTAACTGACCAAACATGGGAATAGTAGCATAAGAGAAATCAAGCTGCAATGTCCCTTTAAGTTTTGCTCCCCAAGATCTGGAAAGAAGCATGCCAAATATAAGAGGAATATCAGCCACAACCACATCCATCAAAACATTTTTCATTGGAATCTGATCCAAACTGACCACCAAATCTTTAAAAAGACCAATGCATCTTACTCTACCAGAATCAAAGGAATAAAGGTCATGATACTTTCTAGTGATGTCCAAAGCCAATTTCTCCATGATTGCCTTAGGCATGAGATTATGGGAGGCTCTTAAATCAAACATAACATTGTGTAATACATAGTCACGCACCCTAAGGCTGATGTAAAAAGGAGCTACATCACTATCTTGGGACTGACCTTCTAATGCTAGACCAAATATCAACTTAGGTTGGTCATCCTCCACGTTTACCATATCAGAAAATGGATCTAAATTCAAAATCTTTGATACATGACCTTTAAAGTTGTTATTCTTCATCAACTCAGTCAAAGGAATTGATACTTTTAACTTAGCAATTTCATTTTCTAAGCTAAAAACTGAAGTTTTCTCTACCTCTTTAACTGAAGCATCCTTCTTTTCAGTTTTCTCCTTTGATACACTTGGCTGATTTGATCTTTCATTTGCTGATTGTGTTTTGCTGGTGGTAGGATCAGTTGTCTCCTTTCCCTTTTTCTGCACAATGGGAGAATCATTCTTTGGCGGTGTCACTTCCTTCCTCTTCTGAATTGGATTTATGGGTGCATCTCTACTCCTGAGTGAATATTGTCGATGTTGGGCTGTCAAAGCATTCATGTATCCCCTCTAATACTCATCGGACTCTTTTCAATAACTGTTTCATTTGCCAAGGTGAAATCTTCATCCCTTTGTACTGTTGGGCTTTCTAAGTAGTCCTCATTTTCTGTGATAGAAATGGGCAGATCATCAGGGGTAAAGAAATGATTTCTCCTCTCCAATTATTTTCTCCTCATCATCTGATTCCGGACCATGTACAAAATTCTTCTGTAAGGGTCTCTTCACCTGTTGTTGTGCCGCTTGGTCTTGCGCTCTTTGTTCTCGTTGCTTGATTCTGAATTGTGGTTGCTGCTGACCATGAAAGTTTGGATTTCTCACTTTTTCTTTAGGTTTATCAATGGTTAATCTATCAAACATCTTCTCAATCTTATGGAGCACCTGATCTGAAGTGGAAACTTATTCCTTTATGGTTACCTTCTTTTTAGCCTTTGTTCTAGCTCTCTTGGCAAGCAGATTTTCTTCAACACTAACTGCAATTTTCTGTATGTCTTCCAAAGTGGCTGGATCTCTCTCTCTTAATTGATAGGCCATATCAGGATTGAAACCATCTGGAAACTTAATCAAAGTCAGCCCCATAGGTGGCTTTATATCATCAGGAATTGCATTGTAAACAGAATTGAATCTAATACAATAATCTTGAACAGTCTCACCAACATTCCTCTTAATGTTCTCATATTCAGAAAGAAGTTGAAGAGGATTCTTCTTTACTTCCCAACGATCCAAAAATTGTCTTTGAAGTGCCTCCAATGAATTGATTGTTCTAGCCGGCAATGCTCTAAACCACTTTCTAACTTCACCTCCAAAAGTTTGCACAAACAATCTCATTGTTAGATTCTCTGCATCGATCTCATGGAGATCAAAGAAATCAACCATTCGATCAACATGTTGTTGAGCTGTCATATCTTGAGGGGTACCATCAAACAATGGAATTTTTCTTTGATAATCGGCGGGCATGGCATCCAAATTTTTTGGCAGAATGAGAGGTCCATATCTAGCAGCCATTGCTCGAGGTGGATTTACGACTGGCCTTGGGGATGTAGGAGGAGATGGAGCAGCTGATGTGGCCGGTGTATGAGGTGTTGAAGGGGGTGAAGAAATTTTTTATGTTTGAGGTGTTAAAGGAGTGGATGGAGGTGACAAAACTACAGATTTTTTATCAGAGATGGAAGGCTGCACGGAAATGGTGGGAATAAAAGGAGTTTCAGTAGGAATTTCTGAACTAGATGTGATAGCAGATGACCCAAGATTTGCAGATGTGGACTCTAAGAATTCAGGAATGTTTGTATCCACAATGGAAGTTTGAAGTTTCAAGATATAATCGTCAATTGATCTATTGGCCTTTTCAGTTTCAAGATCTTTGACAAACTCCGGATTTAGGGCAGTAGAACCAATAGCACTTTCAGAATTAGTTTCAAACAACGATAGATCAAAATGTTCGTCAAACTCAAGATATTCAAGATATTCAAAAACAACCAGCCATGAATGAGATCTAAACAAAGGAATAATAGAACTTTCTTGGTGAAAAATTCTCGGAATAAGATTTAGATTCTCATACACAGGAGGTGGATCAAGATCAGGATTTGCTCTAGTGTATCTTCTGGAAGCCAGTGGGTTGAATTATTCCCAAAAATCAAATGGACATTATCAAATTGTTCAACCTATCAAATTCTAAACTCATCATCCAAAAGTATAGATTTATCTAATGTACTGAGGCAATTTGCAAGTCAGATGTTCTGTTTATAAGACTAGACAAGAGATTGACTGAAGAATCTTTTATCTACTTATGCACTCGCAAAGAAATGTGCTGTTCGAAGGCTACCTGGCATAACTTCAAGCTCTGTCTGTAGTTTATAAAGTAAAGAACACTAACAAACAAAAAATCTTCCCCAGTATGGTCGCCACTATGTTAGTGTCCAAATCTACCTCAGGCTGAGAAAGGTAGGATCTAGGGTAACATCAAACCAAGCTTAACCTGGTAGCTAGCCCTACCAAGTCGGGAGAGGGCTCTCTCCATGTCAATCTCAATAAAATATGATCAATGAGGCTTGAGATGACTGATGTAAACATTGATTTTAGGCTAGGTATGTGTTCAGAAGAGTTTGATTGAATTTGATGATGTTTTGCTGGCTCAATTGTGAAAGGTATATTTGGGTTCGAGGAATGGGCTCAGTTTTGCAGAGATCTCTATGGGGTGAGGTAGGCAAATAACTTAGTACTTCAAATTGAGTGAGATGGAGAGCTTTTAGACTAGTGAGGAGTTGAAGAGGGCATGAAAGTCTCAGGGATCCTCTTCAAACAACTGAATACATAAATAACTAAACAAAACCCTAGGTAGAGCACTGCAATTTCAATGAATTCTACCTTTATCCTTGTTTCATTTAGTTAAAATGAACATAGAGAAGATTATGGAATACATAAAACACATGTAAACTTGAAATTACATAAGGAAACATAATAGCAAATCAAGTTGCCACAAGAATCCCATAAATTGTTGCAAACCCTCATCTATTCCTTTGCCAGACTGTTGAAATGAGTGTACAATAATGCTCAAAGCTTTCACAAAAGTCCAACCTTTGCCAATGACTAAAAAACTAATAGATATAGGAAACAAACAACTCATCCTAGACTTTAGGGGTCAAGTTCATAATTTTAGGAGTTGTTTCAACAAGATCTAAATTGAGAACTAAAAAGTAGGCAGTGGAATAGTTTGCCTCTAAAAACTAGGAAATTGATTCATTTAGCTGCAAACTACCTTTTCATGGATGAATATACCTCTATGAGTGAAAATTTAACATATTTACATCAAAATCCATCAAGTCACATCAAATTACATCATGAATTTGACTATTAGAAAGAGAAAATTCAAACTGAGAAGAAACTAGGCAAAAAAACAGAGTTTTTTGACCAAAATGACAAAATTCCATCCTGTGCGCCGCGCTCCTCTCCCTATGCACCGCACTACTTTAGAGCTGATTTTCGAGGCCTTCCCTTGCACAAAATTTTCTCCAAGTGGGTTTTTTGGAAAGTTTTGTCTGTCTACTATCCAGAACAAGTGGAATTTCCGAACTTTGTCTCCATTTTCCCCTCCAAAAATGAGTTCTCCCAACACTGCTTCTTGTGTGGCCAAAAAGTGGCATAAAGGTCATTTTTGGGGTGTTTTTGAACCTTTTGGAAGCTCAAAACTTGTCAAAATTTCTTGGCCATGTGAGGGAATTCATATTTTTCCATGAGGAATCCAAAAATGTTGAGTTTTCCTCAAAAGGAGGTCCCTAGCAAAAGCGCTTTCCAGGCGGCGCGGCGCACTAGGCAAAAAAACTTGTTTTTTAGGCCAAAAATTCAAAATTGCAAAATGTCTGCCAAATTTCTTGAAATTTGGGCTGACTGTCCTTCATCAAGTTTTTTGTTGGGCTAAGGAAGCCTCAGCCAAGATCTAGAGTCTATCTTGCTCTTTTCTCTTCCTCGATGCTTTCTTCAACTTGGTCTTCAAAATCCTGATTCTTGCTTTGCACACCTTGTTTCTCGCCAAGTAGTGGTAGGCCATGTGCCTCAGCATCTTTCTCTCTGTTGACCTTCTCTAGCATCTTTTCCAAGTGCATATTTGCCCTCTCAAGCCAATATTCACGGTTAGCAACAATTTCTTGTTCAAGTGGTGTCAACTTGATTTTCCTCCTCTTAGCAGCTTACCAGTTTTCTCTTATGTTCTGGAGCTCCATAATGGATTGTTGATCCTCTAACTATTTGTTCCTTTGCTCCATATATTTGATTATCCACTTGGCTCTTTCTAGGTTGAGATGCAAATCATGAATGTCAGCTTGTTGTTCCTGAATGATCTCTTTGAGCTTTGAGCTTTGGGAGCCCAAATCGGTGTCATCATCCTGAATAAGAATGAAAACTATCTCTTTTCCTCCTGAAGCCCCCTCATCATGTAATGGTTGCTTACCCTTGTCATGTACCTTCTTTTCTATTGAAGGAAACGAGATCCCTTCCACCCCAGGTGGAGATAGTACTCGTTTTGTTGCCGCAAACAATCTCCTAGTGCCCTTTTGATATGTAACAAACACTAGCACACTGGTGGTTTGTGTCTCATGCACCTCTTGTTGATGTGAAGGCTCTCCTGCCTCATGAAAAACTGATGGGGGAACTTGTGGACCTGTAAATACCTCATGTGCTATGAAATCCTCCCATGAAACATTCAGTAGACTAAGCTGATGCAAAACCACAATTTTGATTAGTGCAAAGTGATAGATGTTTTTATACTGCTGATGAGGAGGCTTCCCTTGAACAAAGGTGGTCAACTTCTCAATATTCCAGCAAATAAAATAGGGGAGTTTCATCATTCTCACCTTAGTGAAGTGCATCAACAATTTGATGTGGTAGGCATACAGGCGAGAAAATCTACCCTCATAGCTGAAATATTTAATTATGAGATTCATCAAGGGAGCATATGTGTCCTGAAGGTACCTAAAAGGGAAAACTCTACTAATCTGCCTCTGAAAACCAGCCTTAATATAGGGCTCATAATGTTCCCTGTCTACCAGCTGCCCCTTGTTCCACTGCTCACCTACATTCGGAATACCAATTGCTTGAGGTATAGTCTCAGGTGTCAAGGTGAATGTCACACCTGCCAAATTGACTTGGCTATTATGAAGATGGAGTACAAACAGTCTGGCAAGCGCATGGTAGTATTTGACTCTTTCCACCATCTCACAAAATTGGTAACAATATTAATGTTGGAAGCATGTGACAACAAGAGGACAGGCCAACATGTCAGAAAGTGAAGTAGGCTCCTCCCGATTAGTTTCCCACTCTTGTGAGGTCTCCTTGGTGCATGAATTTCACTAGAAGAGTCACTGACTGTTTCCTCATTACTGTCATAAGAAAAATCTGACTCCATGTTTGCCAATGCTTGAGTTTTCTTAGATGAGTATGAAGAGATTTTAGAGTAACAATAGGAATTGCTGCTAAAGATATGAATTGATGAGGGACTGTGAGGGCACTGTGTATGAGGGGTTGGGAATGTTGCTGGCAAGGTTTTTGGGGAATGAATGGGTTTAGGGAATGATGGTTAGGGTTTAGGGATAACAATTAGGGTTTGGGATAAGTGAAAGTAGGGATTAGGGTTAGTAGTTTTAGGGATATGGGGAATAAGGAATAGGTAAATATGAATGAAAAGGGAATGAGAGAATGAAGTGAGGGGGTGAGGGAGTGAAAATGGTAGGGGTGGAATTTAGCAGCAAAAATGCAATTTGTAAACCCTAGGCAGTGTTTTTTAACAAGCAATGCAAGGAGCTGGGGTTTCAATGTTTCCCTATTGAATCACCATAAACACTAAGAAAAACTCATTCATTGGCCATGAGGGGGTATCAACTTACTTGTAAAATGAAGAGTTTACATTTTGAGAGCCTTTGGAGGAAGATGTGAGTGATTTCAGGCTTTGAAGACCTGTGCACTGCGCCACCTCACAGGTGCGTTGCCACGTTGGATAGGTGCGCCGCGCTCTAACCCAGGTGTGTCGCGCCTGCAACTTTTCACCCTTTCCCTGCAAAATCACTCCTTTGGCTTTGAAAATGCAAATTTCACTTGCTCTCTTCTCCTTTGGACACAAATGAGCCTTCTTTGATATGAATATACTTTATATAGCAATGACTTTAATTTTTGACTTATGAAAACCCACTTTGCTAACGTTTGATTTTCACTTGCTTTTTGAAACTCTATTTTGGGCAGTTTGCTTCATTTTTTTTGCCTTTCATGGACTAAGTACTTTGGCATTTTGTTTCTTTTGTAGGAACTGAAGTTGCAGAGGCTTGGAAATGTGACCAGGGCTGCTTCTAAAATTATTACATATGAAAAAATGAAATTACATTAAATTTATTAAATGAAACATATAAAAACTCTGTTTTTCCTCAAAACAGGGTTTTGAGGAAAAATCAATCACTGAGCATGTGATTATTGAAATTATTGTTGTTGAGACTTTATTTGGCCTCCTCATGCACCTGTTGACCATTATTGAGTGTTTTCAAGACCTTATTGATGAAACCCTAGACCTAATGAGACCTAAAACCCTAAAAATTACTTTTACATATTTAAAGACAAAAAATGACTGCAGGTGATCTAGATGTATGAAAATGGGCCAGGAGGTAAAGAACATGAGGGAAAATGTATAATATGCCACTACCATCAGATGAACCATGATCCTAATGGAATGCGGCTGATCGGATGAGACACCTAACATGCAATGCAACAAGAGAATTTGATCATTGATGGAGGGATCAAGATACCGACACTATAGGGTTGATCATATGTGGGCTATGTATCCTTCATTGTTTATCGGTAGAGGCAAATGATTTTTTGGTATTTGTACATATTTATGTATAGTTGTTATTGTAAATGCCACAATGATCTATGTTATAAAGCTCCAATAAGTGGTATGGGTGTCATGTTGTCATGTTTGTCATGATGGTTTTGCTTTTGAGCAAGTTGTTCATTATAAATATTGCAATGAGCTAGGTTATAAATCTCCATGGGTAGTATGTTTTGGTTTTCGGTGTTTTTGATAGTGTTAGGTGTCATAGAACATTGAGGATAGTGTTCCCATAAGGGGGAGGGGTCTGTAATATCCCCAGGTTAAAAGTTCATGTAATAAAAGTTAATAAAGGCAAAATAAGACCAAGGTCATGGGACACTTATTCCAAGCTGAATTTTGGGAAAAATATCCTAGTGTCATCACTCATTGTATTTATGGAAAAAGGGAAATAGTAAATGACAATGGAAAAGGCTTTGAAAAGGAAAAGAGGCATTACTTGGCATTTATTTATGAAAAAAATGGAAATTAGGAGAAAAGGGAGCTGAAAGGTCACATGATGCATGTGAGAAGGAAAATCAAGAAAAATAATGGAAAAATGAAGAAATTAGAGGCATTGATAATAAAAATACACCAGAGCATCAATTGGTAGCCTTTTGTCAGTTCAGTTTTGGAATTAGTCTCAAAGAGGAGAAGAGTACGAAGAGGAGAAGGAAAAGAAAGCAAGCAAAGGAAGGACAAGGAAAAGGAAGCAAGGATTGACCAAGGAAAGGTTGGATCAGGCAACTTCAACATGAATACTTGTGGATAATAGATTGTATGTATGACTTCCTAGTTTGTTTTGGCATGCATGGCATATGCATGTGTGTACTTTTATTTCTTTGATGTCAGTGGCATTGGTCTAAAATGATCATAAGTTAAAACTGATGTAGAATTGATTAGCGATTAATGAATTGAATGTTAGCTGAAAGTGCAGAAACCGAGTGAACTTCTTGAGAGGAAAGACTTTATAACAGCTGATAAAACATAAGTAAGATGCAAAACAGTAATGAAAATAGTAAATACAAAGTGATACCAGACAGCAAGATTGATTACGAATTTTATCCCTAATGGACTATGTCTCCAGGTCTACTTTCAAGATGGGCAGTTGCTTTATTAGGATGGAAACCAAGGAGGTCGATTACACAGAGAATTGGCCAGACTGAATGTGCACGCAAGAACTTCTGATCATTGTCATCAGAAAGCTCTCTGAACTAGCTTTCAATGCCTATAAACCCATCAGACTGTAAGGTGAAAATTGTTGTAACTTAGTTTGTCTTTGAAAGTACTAAATTAGTTGTTGATTTATTTGAACCACTTCTCCCTTATTCATTAAATGATGTTTCCATTTATTATCACTTTCCCCTGAGGTATAAGTTTCCCTTAAATACTTTGACACTACTTTAGAAAAAGGCTTTGAGATGAAAACAAATGGGCTTCCTCTCCACTTCAAAAGGGTTTTCAAACTGTTCGAAACATGAAATGGTGACACAGTACAAAAGAAATTTAACATTGACTTTCCCCAATATTGACATGTATCCCTGTAACTGTTTATTTCCAAAATTGGACTAAATTGATTCATTCTAACATTAGGAAGAGGAGATTTAGGCACAAACTGTAATTCATGGTGTATTCCCTGCTTATGAGTAATATGTTATGTTTTACATAGAACTGGAATAGTTTATATTTCTTTGATCAAATTATCTTTGAACTGGGACTCATAACTTGAACAAACATCATGTCGACTCTTATGTTGTTCCTTTACACACATTATTACAAATCTTTTATTTGAACTCATTAATTGCTTCATCTGATTAGATTTTAGTTTTGATGTGCCCTGACAATAAATTCAACTCCATCTTTCTTAAGGTGATATTTATGTTCTCTCCTATAAAATACTGCATCATGATCATAAATATAAGGACGTCCTAAGACAACTCTACATATGTCTACTAGAACCACATCTAATTCCACTTCATCAATGTAATTAGCCATAATGGCAAATCTTAATCGACACTATTTGGTGAATTTCATCTGAGTTGATTTATTTAGCCATCCTAATGGGTAAGGTCTTGGATGGTTCCATGTTTCCAAACCCAAATTCTTAACTAAATATTCAAATATTAGATTGGCCTGTGATCCACTGTCAAACATTGTATCTATCTTTGTATGCTTAGAAGTTATCCTTATGGTTAATAATTCAACGCTTTTATCCTCATTTAAGGATTTATATTTGATGAAGATGCAATAATATTCGAAATTCAACTAGTGTCAGAAGTTATACATGTCGTAATCATATTAGTTATCCTCCTTTCATCACCTGAATCTAAACCTAGATATTGCTGGACTGCTGCAATTCCCTTCTTTTCATCCTTCTCCTTAAGGAACTTTTTTGGCTTAATTTATGGGTGAAGTTTCTAACACTTAGATTCATCATGACCGATTCCCTGGCAAGGAAAACAAGTAGGTCTTTCCTTCTGAGCTATCGCTGATTTCTTTCTCTTCAAATTGTTCTTCCCCTTACTGTCATTGGAATATTTGATTTCCAAATCTTTGGATGATTGCGATGAAAACTTAAATGGTCTGCCACCATATTCAATATGTATGGCCTAAACACACACTTCATCAAAATCATCAGGATTAAACATCAATAATGTATGCTGCAAATATGAATGTAAATTGTTATGTATTTTAATAAAGTTTCACGTGTATCCAATGAAATACCAAGAACCAATGCTTTCTTTCTAAACTCCTAAGTAAACTCCTGACCACTCTGCCCTTTACCTTGCCTCAAATCTTGCCGATCAATAACATCTTGCTACATGTATCCTAAAGGATAAATTGTTTCGTAAGAGCTTTTATAAACTTAGACAATGAAGAGATGACTTTTCCTTTTCTCTTTACATCTATTTGAGTTTTACTTTCCCACCAGATTAAAGTTGTTCCCCCCATTCTAAGTGTAGCTAATTGAATTTTCGTTTTATCGTCAGAAATGTTCTGAATACGACAATACACTTCTAACTGGTTAATCCAGTTATCTAACTTTTCAGGATTCATTTTGCCATCATAAATAGGTAACTCAAATTTTACATCAAGTTTCAAAATAGATGTTTTCTTAGGTTTCTTTTATGTTTTAGATTATGCACTGCAAGAATAAGAATAAGAAGATGATGATGGAGATGATGGAGGTGAAGGTGGTTTATCAGCCTTTCCTTTACCTTTGTCCTTCTTCGATGTCTTTGAAGAATAAGTTGCATCTCTCACCTTCTTGTCTTCGTATAGTTCTCCCAACATCTACTTCATAGCCAAGAATGCTTGTTGAAACTGTTCATCACTCATCTTAGTTTCAGTGTTTTCACCTGCATCAGATCCTGTCATGGTCGACTTATGAATGACTCGTTGCTTTCCAATCTCTGGATCAATCTGCTCAAGGATTCCTTCTCCACCTTGTAACTTTGAGCTAGTTAACATTCAATGGCAAATTCTACAAACGCAACCTGCTCTCTATCAAATTATATGATCTGAAATGATCATAAGTTAAAACTGATGTAGAATTGATTATCCATTAATGAATTGAATGTTAGTGGAAATTGCAGAAACCGAGAGAACTTCTTGAGAAGAAAGACTTTACGACAACTGATAAAACATAATTAAGATGAAAAATAGTAATGAAAATGATAAAAACACAACGATACCAAACAACAATATTGATTATGGAGTTCTTCCCTGATGGATTACGTCTCTGGGTCCGCTTTCAAGATGGGTGACTGCTATATCAGGATTGAAACCAAGGAGATCGATTACACAGAGAATTGACCAAACTGAATGTGCATGTAGGCACTTCTAATCACTGTCATAAGAAAGCTCTCTGGAGCAGCTTTCCAATGCCTGTCACGGTTCCCAATTCCAACTCTCGATGCTCCTATTACACTGAAAACAAAACTACCTATAACCTCTAGAATCTACATACAAAAACCAAAATCACTCTAATGTCTTTCTCCATGACAAAAAGGTGAATTTATAACCCTCTAGTTTCATTCGAGGCCCCTCAGGCTCATATAGGCATGAATGGCTTGATTTGGATAGGTAGAAACTCAATCTTGTCACTCAATGACACCTAAGGTCATTAAGCCATGGTCATTGAATTAATTTGTTTTAACAAACTTCACAAAAAACCAAATATAACCATATATTAAAAATAGAACTGTTGTGGCTTACTAACTAGGAAGAGGAGGCTAACTACTACATGTGACAAGCCACAGGCTGCCACCTCCGCACTTGCCCATGGAGGTCTTGGCTGACGGTGCTCTGGTTGTTCCGGTTTGATAACTTGTAACCTGTTCACATGTTTTACAATCCCGCGGTTTCCAAGGTCGACGGCTTATTCCACAACGGTCTCCTCCTGACTGTTGTCCCCACTGTAGTTAACTGCAAACTCGTTCACATGAACCTTAACCTGACGCGGTTACATCTGAAAATTTAGGAATTGATGTGACGATTAACTCTGTCTCCACTCACATGTATACTCTGCGATTTAGAACCCCGCGTGGTTAGTCTGGCAGTTAAGGAATGTTGTCATGTTACTTGCAATGTTTTTTAATGGTTTAACATGGCCGAGGGTTATAGAACTTAGGGATTAACGTATTTCTTGATTTTTCTTAATACATAGAGTTGGGATATACCATGTCCGATAAGTTTAGGATTAGGTTTTGACACCATAGTTTAATGTTAGGACTTAGATTTAGGTCTAGCACTTGGGGTTAGACTTCAGCATAGGTTTTATATGTTTTGATGCATGGATTTGCTAGGTTAGGGTTAAAGTGTTATGGTTTAGGTGTAGGTATTTAGATATTTAGATCTAAGAACAAACCCTCTTACAATAAGTGTCACAATGTGACATTCACCCAATCATACGACAACAGCCCATATCGAACCCCTGCAACAGACAACACACCCATGTCGATGATCAACCCTGGCGGAACTGTCGATGAACATTTGTCGATAACCAGATACAAATCCATCACCATGAAACCCCTGAACCATAAACAACATTTTCGAAACTGACGACACTGAACTGAATGGTTACAATGACATTGAACACTAATGATGACTTGTCCAACTAATCTGACGAGATCCTCCTGGATCCAGCATGGATTTTGCTGGGTTTTGAAAGTGGTTTTAGACTTGCCTTGCCATTTCCTGATAGCCATGTTGAGATGTGATTCTTTATTGGTTGATATTTAGATTTCCTGAAGGTTTTGGATCTTGGTGAGTTGGTCCTATGGAAATCCCAAGGGTTGGGGGTGGAGATGGATTTCTCTTGGAAGCCCTCAATAGGGGGGTGGAGACAAGAAAATTCCTCAAGGGATGGTGAAGGAATTCTGAAGAATCCAAGCTTAGTTTGGTTTTGTGATCTGAAGATTGATTTAGATGAGATCATTTTCATCTACTATTTCAATAGCTTCAAAATCTGTGAGCATGCTAGCTCCTTCAATATCTATATCCACTCCATGTAGGCGACCTATCGAAATTATCTTTTGTTGGTTTTCCATGCATAGCTAGATTGGAAACCACTGCAATTTAGGCTTCTACATATGTTCCCAAGTTTTTTTTATTTGTACATTAGCGTCAAATACCAATTCTAGAATTATTTGGTCCATATCAAAATCACCAGTTTGTGTTGTCAACCGCTTTTACCTACTAGTCCTCTTCTTGCTTCAGTTCACCTTATTTACTATATGTTATTCTGGGAGTGGCTTGTCCTTACTAGCACAATATCTATCAGTTCTTGGAGTTCTTCAACCACCTTCTGCTCCCTCAATAGCTTCATGCATGTATGTAGAAACGATTTCAACACTGTGGGATCAGAGTTCTCCGTTGCAATACTTTCTTCATATTTCTCTCTTTGTGGGACTATTGGTTTTTGAGTTTTAGATGTAGAAGCACCTAGATCCTACAAATTTTCCTAGCCTCCATAAATGTCTCCTTTAATCTGTGAGTCAAATCAAACATTCATTTCACCAGCCCTGTGACACCATGTATCTGATTTACCTTGTACATTGTATTCACCTGTGGATATACCACTTTGCGTTACTATATTGACACTAGGATTGTCTTCGCGCGGTTCAGATCACATCATCTGAATGTTCTGCATTGGATGTCGGTTCTTATTTTCCTGCATCTTTTCTATTAATACAGGACACTCTTCTATAAAATCATCAAACTACTTACAGTATTAATAAGAAGGATGAGTTGGATTTTGACAGTCACGTTTAAAATGTCCTAGTTCTCCATAGTTGTAGCAGATTATCTGGCCCTGACCACTTCCAGCGCATCCTCCTCATCCTCTTCCACATCCTTGGAATCCTCTGCAAGCCATCGATGAGCCTTGATCATTCTACGTGCGGGTTTCAGCCTGCATCTTATACATCAGGGTTTTTCTATCATCAAATCATAGTTTCAGCAATCTCGTTCATCATGGCTAACCGAAATACAAAATTTGCAGAAGTGTTTCTTTGTTGACTGCACAAACTTTTGTAATAGATAACAATTGTCTGTCATATGAATTCCTAGTACTTGGCAGATAGTACACCATATGCTTGAACCCGCGCTTGATCCAGCAAGATACACTGGTTTTAGCGGGTTAGGACCTCCAAAAACTATATAATCTCGATGCACAGGGAACTGATCCTTATAGTGGCTTACAACCTTGCACTTCGTTCACCAAACTTCAGGGCATAGTCTTGACTAAACCTACTTTCCCTTCTTTAGATCCTGCAACTCCATATGTAGGCTTGCTAACTGTGACTGGATCTATTGGACTCCTATATTTGTATCTTAGATCAGCAAAGCCTCCAACGTCATCACAATCTCTAATGCTTCAGCCTGAGAATTGATCTTCTGTTGAGGCAAAGGAAATCTTAAATGTGGCAATAGAGAAGCTATGTACTATTTCTTATGTTTCTCATCGAAATATGCAAAATTAGCTTGTCTTAGTAAGAACTTCAACTTCTAATCCATATCCCATGCAGACTCATTAATTATCTACTTGATCTCCTTTGTTTTAATAACACATTGAGCCTCTAATTTCGACTTTCTAAATTCTACGTTCAACGGAATCTTTATGTCCACCAACATAGCATTTAGATTGGTTGTGTTATATTTGATATACCATTCAAGTGCCCTATCCTGTAGCATTGTAACCAATTGATATTTCTTCATGTCATTATCATTGATCTATCACGCCTTCCACATAGCTTCGGCTACAAACCAAAACTGATCAAGATCCTCTAATCCTTGACCCTTGAATATAGGCATTTTCACTGTATTCGCCATACTAAAGAATGAAGGTGGAGGTGGAGGTCAGGGTGGAGGCGTAGGTGTATGAGGTGACGATGAACATAGAGATGGGGTGGATGGATGCAGAATCCTAGAAGTGCCTGACCTTCTGTCTGCGGAACACCTCCAAATGTGTTAGGGTTGGTCCTTTCTTCTTCATTGTCTAATTCACCCAACAATAGACTATACGCGCCCTCCTTGTATTTTTCCCAATTGTATCTGAATATCTTTCCACTTCATGTAGATCCGATCTAATCTATTTTAAACATAAATTCAAAGGCATATCACCCTTTTCACATAACAACATTTTAATCCAAGTTTTTAATGATCTCAGGTACTTACCTCTCGAACCCTTAAAGAATCAGCATTCAACTTCGCTATAAGATAGAAATGTGTTAATTGCAATTTTAGTAATGAAACCACCCAAAATACTATCCATCCAATAGTCAATAGCCCTTGCGACCTTATAATCAGACTCTTCAAGGCACTTGATCAATTCAGTAGTCCACACAATAGGATCATCGTGTTTCCAAGTAGGTCCATTGTCCACTAGATTAGACAACCACTTGTGTAATTCACAAAGGGAACAATGGAAATAAAATTTCATTCTCTTCTATGTAGAGATATCTTTGTAACCACCTCTCTTGGGACTAGAGCAGATTTCAATTTCCTTGACCTGCAAACTCATGCAGTTTCTGACCTATCCACTTCTCTATTTCTTTCCTAGTTGGTATCCACGGACGCCACATCACACATCCCTTAGATAGATCATGGTCTCGATAATGGAACCATTTGTTATCTTGATGGGTCTTGGACGCAGGCTCAAAATTAGTTGTGCTAACCAACAAAACCATACACTACCGGTCCTTTTGGAAACAATCCGCTTTGCGCAGACTGTAGTCTCACCTGCGGTAGTATTGGGGGATGCTATAACTAGGCTTTTGCATCCAGAAGGTTATGTGATATAATAGCGAGGCATTTCCTTAAATTAGGTCCCTATCTGGCCTTCACGAACCTTAATCTTCTGAATCACATACTTAAAGTGATTTCTACTTAATTAGATCTATGAGCTTCGCTTAAGTGTTCGAACATGCATAAGTTACTAAACCAAAGTAGATCTTGAACCTTTGTGATACAATTAAAGCAATATAATAGAGAATTGAATCATAACTGAGCATAAAGACAGAACATATAAATAAACACAGAACACGCAAATTTTCTTGCAATTTTCTTTATTACTTTATATCTTCAATACATACACATCTTCTAACCCTGCGCACACAGTTGTAGGGGCCCACGCACTTAGATACGGACTTACCAAGGTCTTCACGCACTCCACTACATGAGCCTTCCCCTTCACTAGAATATAGAATCGCAGAAAAAATAGACTCAAAATCCCATTCATGAACTAAGAATATTTGTAATCACTCCCTTTTATAGATTTTACATTACATTACAATGGTCCGTGAACCATGGGCGAAGTTCATTGTATCATCAAAATAGCCCATACTTTTATAAAATAAGGGGCTTTGACCTTCCTAAAATACCCTTTTGACTCTTAGCATTCTGCGCACTCCACTCCTCAAATTGCGAAGATTTTACAATATTACAAAATTCAAAACTTAGACAAAATTGGACCTAGGGGTCCCCATCCCAACAACCTTGGTGGTGGCAGCAGTGGCGCTGAGATCTGCATCAAAAATATACTTCCATTTATCATTCCCCTTGTTGAGGTCTGACACAGATTCTGAACATGCATCTAACTCTAAAGACTTCAACTTAGTCGCCAATGACTGCTTGGTGTGACACTCACTTATGTTGTGAGTGGGGCTCTTTGGAACTCACACCACTTCCCTGTGTCCTTCTTCATCTTCATGGTGCTATCTATTGTTGGTGGCTTTGATTGTATGTCCTAGGTCACCCTACCTTTGATTTTTCCTTTGTTTTATGGTTTTGGGGCACCTTTTCCTTCCTTTGTATTTGAAGATCTAAATTCTTGCTTCTTTTGTTTAAATTTTTGCTCGGTCTTGACAGCATATTAGTAGGCAGCGCCAAGTGATGAGATGTATAGGAACTCCATCTCATCCTGAATGTATTTGTGTAAACAACCGCAGTACTTGAGTACCAAATTCTGCTCAGAATTCTTGAAACCCAACTTCGTGTGAAGAGTATGAAAAATATTTGTGAACTATGACACATCTTGGTCCCTTCCTCATGCAGTGTGGTCCATTTTATGTACTTATCTTCATAGCTCCTGATAGGGTAATATTGTTCATTGATGGCGTCTAAGAAAGAATTCCAAGTGGGTGTGACTAAAAACAATGAGGGTTCCCTATCGCCCCTATTCTCATAGTAGGTTTCTGAAAAGTCCTTGACATGGGGGGCCTCTTTGAGGAGTACAAAAGTAATCTTTTCCCGATTGGAAAAATCATGCACGGAAAAATATACTTCCAATAGATTTAACCATTTATCTACAACATCTACATATTCCTGGGTTTCAAATATGGTAATGTCAGAGTTGAATTGTACCTTAAAGGGAGTGGTGCCTCCAATGTGGCTACTAGATGAAGATGTGTTGCCTGTGGGCATCCACCAAAGGATCTGGGAAAAGTTTTCCATCATCTCGTTTTTTTTTTTTATTGAGGGCTTCTTCAAGTAATATTTTGAAAGGATCTCTTGTTCCCTCATCTTTCTTTTCTTCTGCCATGGGAGGTCATTGGGGTCGACGAGGATGGTCTTGCAAAGGTTCAACTAGTTTAAGCCCTAACTCCTTATACCCTAACCTCGTTGGGGACATGCACAAAAGAAACAAAGGAAGAGTTGACCACTCTAATACCACTAATCCAAATTTATGAAAGAATGAAATGAAATACATATATAAATAGAAACACAGAGCTACACCAGAAACATAACTTCAATTCTTTAATAACAAAGTACTGAAAATTGTTTACATGTAGAATGGAAATAAACTAGCTCGAGCGATGGTAGCTTATCCCTGAGAAGACATGTGGAAACTACTTGCCCTCTAAACTCTGTTACAATGAGGATTAGAGGCCTATTTATTATTGAGAAATAATAGAAAACCCTTAACATCCAAAAACCTAGCCTTAGGAGATGAAGCACCAAAAGTCTTTGGGCCCCGTTGGGGTAAATTGGTACATCAACTTCCTAGGGTCGTAAATTTGGCATAAGATATTGGTTTGAAGCATTTGATACCTCATGAGAAAGATCTATTTGAGGAATACAACTTTCAACTACAAAACCTACCCTAGAAAATGACTTTGCCCGTTTTCCAAAAAACATTTTTAGGGCCTCAAAACGGCTTTGGAAGTCTGGGACCTGAAAAAAATGCCAAAAATAGTAAACTAAGCATTAAGGAAAATGAAAGAAACAATGTTGGGGGTCCAAGTGGAATAGGTGGGTGGCCAACAATATCCACCTAGATCATTGTGGTTGACCATGGATTTGTGAAAAAATTTGGTATTCTTTTCACCTTCTTCGAGCCATTAAAATCAATATTCCTACTTCCATAAACTTTCCTTTTGGACAAAGCCTCATTGAGTTTATGTTGAGTAGAGGCTTCTTTGTACTGTAAATCCACTGAGTAGCCTTCATGTGGATTGTTGAATTGTTTCCATCTCTTGAACCAAATGTTGTTAATCCTTAAAGATGTTTTTGAAGTTGTTTATGTTCCAACCCTTTACATTTTTCTTCAGATTTTGAGTCTTTGCTGAAAGAAAAACATTATAGTCCCTAGAATTTTGAATGAAGCATTCCACCAAGATTCTATTTTGGAGAGTAAATCAGGATGTCTTAGCTATAAAGCTTCAAATCTAAAAGGTTTTTTTTTGGGTGAGTAAGACCATTCAAGAGAAAGAGAGATGAGCCAGTGATTGGATCTATGGCTAGGAAGGATGGTGGCTTCAAAGTTGGTACATGAGAGGAAGAGGGATTCAAAGATGAGAAATCTATCCAAATAAGAGGTGATTTGAGAAGAGCCACCTCTCTTATTATTCCAGATATGAATGCCATCAATACTAGGAGGTCCACATGATTGGCTTCATTGATAAAGTCATTTAAAAGATATATTTCTTCCTTTATTCTTCGAATTCACCCTTTTTCTCCTAAAGAGTTTGAATTAGGATGACACCTCATAAAATCCAATGGCGAGGAATACTCAATTTGAAACTAGAATGGGGATGGAGAATAAAGAGCATTTTATCAGTATGGTGGTTAGGACCATAAACATTGGATATCAATCTAGAGTGAAAAGAGCCATTCAGATGAAAGTAGGCCGAGAGGATTATGAGAAAAGAAAAGGAGTTTTTCAGAGTGATGGTATGAGGATTCCATATCCCTCCAGAAGCACCATTGGCACTTTAAGCGAGATGGTCACTAGTCTTCCAAATATGTTGAAGAATGCGCTAAAGGGTGTCTGATGAGCATTTGATTTCTTGGATAAGCAGTATGTCACATTTTTCCATATGGATTTTGTTTTAAGGAGTCATTTCTTGGTTTTACCATTAAGGCCCCTGACATTCCATAAATTGACTTTCATCATTTCGACGGGGGGTGGGGTTTTGAAATAAAACATGCATGGGAACAACCCATCCAATGTCGACAAGGTACTCAACTAGATCTTGGATTAGTTAGCAGTTGGATTTTAAACCTTTCTTTTTGGGTTTTCTAATAGTCTTCAGTTTCTCTTTTAAACATTTATTTTAACACCTTGAGAGGAGTAGGGAAGGGTGTGGGGAGTAGAGCTACTTGGAATTTGGACTTGCTAAAGAATCATATCTTGATGCTTGAGATATGCTCTAGTGAAAATCTGAATTTTCCCTTTGGGGACTGTGGCATGGTCTTTGCATTTCCACTTCTCTGCAATAGCTTAAATATCAATGTCTTATAGTTCCATATCTTCGATTTCATCCACTTCAAAAGGATATTGATTCCCTTGGTCCATGTTGGTATCTTCCTGGGCAGCCTTAGTTATTGGGTGTTCATCGTGATTTTGGCATGGTTGTTGAACAAGTTGTGAGACAAGGAATCCTTAAGCTATATTGGAGCATTTTTATCCATCTTTGAGTTCCTCCTTCGGGATCTGCTAGAGAATTGTATACATGTTTGTGCCAAAATATGAGGAGGAGGGATTGCCTTCATTGGATTTCTTTGATATTTTTTGATGATTGGTGATTCTGATAAATTCCCTTTGCTCCTAGGGTTGAGTACTTTGTTCTTCCACTGTGAGTGGATTCATTGGGCAATCTCAGAAAATATGCTCATATTTGTGGCAATAATGACATATAAATAGATTTTTTTCATAGTCTATAGGTTGCTCCCAAATGATATATTCGCTCCTAAGTTGGATATTGGTACAGAGGGGTTCAGATAAATTCAAATAGACACGTAGGCGGGCATAAGAGGTATAATGCCCTTGTTTTGTCATGTCAAAGAGCATAACAAACTGACCATTTTTTTCTAACGCTCTTCAAAAATTTTGGGTCCCCATACTCCTGTGGAAGAGTGAAGAGTCGAATCCATACTGGCACCATGGAAAAGTCCTATTTCTCAAGGTTAAATCAAGGGACCTATGGTTTCATCAATAGAATAGATTCTTTCATCAAGTATGCCCCCCCTTGAAAAATATTGTCTCAATCTTCAATATTATTGAAGATTGCAGTGAAGAATCCTCAAGATACAAGCTTTAAGATTGAAATCACCCTAGAGAGTCCAATCTTTTCAAATCAAGCTGATGAGAGTGTGTTTCGAAGGCTAGGGCCTTACAAACTTGCATATAATAGCATATTCCCACATGTGTTTGACAGTTGCACTAGTTTTGTCCTCAAGGAATTCCATAAGTGAAGAGGTGGTAGCTTGTTAAAGGCATGAGTTGTTGTTTACAGAGCTGATTGTTGTGATCATAGTAGTCGAAGCAGTGAGATTTTCTTGTGCAGTCACTAAAAGTCCAATACTTGTAGTGGGTTTGTTTTTGTCATTATTAGAGTTGCTGGATTTGTGAGGAGGTGGATTATTCCATTTTCCAGCAACAACATTACGAAAGGAGGAATTGCCTCTGCCCCAATGGGGTGCCATGAGAGGAGACTAGTTAAGAATGTTATAAGGAGTCAATATCGAGGAACCCTAGGAGCCCTAAACCATTGTACGCATAAATATAAATAAAATATAACAAATTAAAACTAACTTACAAAAAGTATAAAATAGATTAAAACTTTAAAAGGAATTATTTTAACAAGAGAGAGAATTTTAATTTATATATATTGAATAATATTTTTGAAATTTAAAAAAATGATATAAAAGTAAATATGAGAAAAGTTAGAAAGGTTTAAATAAGAAATGGATAAGGAAAATGTTGAAACTAAAGAATAAATAAACGAAAATTGAACATTTATTAATAAAGTTGGTGGATTATGAGTTTATAGGATTGGTTTACTTTATAGTTTTTTTTTTCCTTTAATTAGAATGGTTGGATTATCTATCAATTTAAAATGCTTATTGACGATGTGATAATAATATTATCGTTAGAGGTTAGAGTTTTAGTTCGGTTGAAGAAAATTAATAGTTTAGTGTTGCAGAGTGTTTTATGTTGGTAAATTTTGAAAAGTAAGAAAGAAATTAATAATAGGTTTTTTAATACGAATTTAGATTAAATTATCAATGTGATTAATATAGAATTTGGCATAATATCGTGAAAGAGTAAATAATTAGATTTTAAATAATTAGAGTTCCTTTCACGTGTGTAAATAAATTGTTAAGGAGTTGTCTTTAGTGCGACTTTTTGGAGATTCTGGTGATGAAATCCGGTGGAAAAAATTGAGGTTAAATCTTGATTTGTATTATTTAAAATGGTTTTTTAACTGCATATTTGGATTTAACACCCTAAAAAACCCTGGACGCTTTGATTATGCAGAAATTACTTATCAAACTTGCGATTTCAATAAATTGCTACCGGGTTTTAGAGAAATTTCACTGGAAAAACCCACTGGAAAAACCCACTGGAAAAGCCTCCAAAAAGTCGCACTAAAGACTACACCAATTGTTAAAAGTTTGGCTAAATTTAAAGAAAATATTAATATTCCTTTTTAATAATAAGATTTTAGATAATAAATCAATCATATATTTTATTAATATAAA